>JAPSGF010000064.1:2980053-3274600 GCA_035772895.1 Perdix hodgsoniae
AAGAATGCTGAATTACAAATATATATTAAACATATTTGCATTGATACAACGCTATTTTATTTGGGAGAAAGTTCAAGTTGACTGATCATCCAAAGAAGATGATATATTTCAACCAATCTATTAACAGACTGAGTGACTTCAGTCCTGCATAAGAGAAAAATGGTGGAAGCTGTGCAAGCAGCTGTGGGAAGTGTTACTGACCGTGATCTTTTACAAGGTGGGAGACAATTTAGCAGAGCATTAGCATTCCTGATCCCTTGATTCAGCCAGTGATGAGAGATAACTTCAGGAGTATTTGAATTGACTTCTGTAAAAGTCTGCAATGCTATAAAAAGATAAAAAAATGTATACAACCTAGCAAGCCTGTCAAGACAGCACCGACTGACTAGCCATGTAAGCAACTCTTATCTGCTGCAGGCTTGAAACTCATCACAAATCTTAATATGCCAAAATTATCTCCCATAAAATTACTGTTGCAGAAATGAAGTTGTTTACAGAATGTTTCAGACCTTTGTATGCGTCAAAATCAAGCCTCAGGATCATACGGATAACAAGTGGATGTGAGGCAGAATTGAGGATCTTCTTGTAATGTGAAGATTAATCTGATATATAAGACCAAAACTTTGTTTAAAATCTAGTCCTCTGAACTCCAGATGGAACTTGTTTATTTTAACAAGATAGAAAAAAACAACAAAATTTGATTTCAGTTACTTTTTCATGACTAAAGCAAAAGTCCAGCAGTCCCAAGAAGTATGAATCAAACAATGTAACAGGTCTTTTAAAAGCAGGGTCTTTTTTTCTTTTTCTTTGTTTTCTTTTTCTTTTCTTTTTCCCAGAGAGAATATGCAAAAAATACTTAGCATCAATTTAAAAAACAAACAAACAAACAGACTTAATGTCTTCTAGAGTGGGTGAAACGCTCTTAAAATATTTTTTTAATTAGAAAAAATTGGAACTGCAGGCATTGCAGGGCTGTTCATGTGATATTTGGAGTAGAAGAGTACATTATAAAATACTATAGTAGGTTATATTAGGTGAGATGAGGTGCATTGTGCTGATTCTTTCCTCCTGTTTTTAGAATGAAAAAATATTTGTTTTGTAACTTCTGTTTCTGTATCCATCAGGCAAAACAATTCATATACTGACAGGCTTATGTTGGATTTCAAAGTCTATTCACAAAATAAGTTGAGTAATATGTGCCCAGTGCCTGTATGATTGGAATGACGCAAGGAAAAGGCAAGATAATGCTTTGAGGAAAGTCCATTATCAATCATAGCCTATATTCAGTGGAAAAATGTGCTATTCTATGAAAGACTGTAATGTAGTGGGTGGTATTTTGGCAAAATATTTGTGCACAGTTATGCAAATGACTGCTATTGCATTGTGTAGGTCTATGGCTTTACTACTTGTATTCTTGCTAAGAATTTGCATGCAGGATGGAAAACATTTGGCACTGAATGAAAGGTACTGATTCTAAAAGTAGATGCTTGAGGGTTAGGCTTTGATCTTGTCCTTTATCTGCAGTGACGCCCTCAGTATAAAGCCAGTATAAGAGAGAATTGTGTTATTTAACATTTTTAGAGGATTCCCTTAAAAAAAAGCAACTCTTTCAGCTCTTATTCTATTATTTTTTTTAAAGATTTGCTAAACATCTTATATTTTAAGGTAGAACTTAAGCACATATCCCTTCTCCCTTCAGATTACATATTAACTCATACATTTATTTTAAGGATGTACTCTTTCTGTATTAGGTGAACAGTGGTTCAACTGTACTACTGGTGACCAGTGGATATTTCTAAAACCTTGGAATGATTTGGGGTGATGGAGAGGCACATTGCTGAACACACTGCTGTTTCTAAAAATCCAACACCATGCAATGATTCAGGCACACAATTATTTGAATTGCACCATATCTGGAGTTGAAGCTGTGTGGCAGTGTTTGGTTGAATCTGAACTGCCGAGAAAAACTTGCAATATTGACACAAGGCTTTATCATCCTGGTCATACACCATTTACATCAAATGCTTCATATTTCAATTTAATCAAAGTTGGCAGGTGTACCTGGCAAGACATAGATTAAGAAAATGAATTAATAGTAGGGTAGGAGTGAATGCAGATGTGGTGTAAAAGGTACGGGAAGATGACTGTTCAACCTTTCATACTGCAACATATGATGCTGTTAAACCACCCAGATCTGTATAAATTCAGATCTGCCTTCATAATGTCGGTCCAGGGACAAATAGAGTCAAGGAAAATAATTTTATTGATGTCAGACTGTTATACCAGAGCCATGAATACAAAGGGAACTAGCACAAATTAGATCTGATAAAGGTTTAAAAATATTCATACAAATTCAGAGAACTTCTGGCATGGAGTTAAACTAGAAGCTGATCATCAGCTCTTAATTGTGAAAAAGAAGAAAACTTAATCACTTCAATTGTGTTTTGACAGCTTGTTGCAGGAAAGGACAATTTTCCCAGAACTGTGGAATTCTTACCGCAGTAGTTATGGCAAGCTCACAGTTGAGCCTCATATACTTTAATTCTTATTTCAACTGTTCAAGTAGCTCTAATCTAAAGGCTTCTGATCTAGTTGAATCTGAATTTGAGAACCTATGAAATCATCCATCTCAAGAAAATAAAAATTGTACAACTATGAGAGAAGTTTGTTTGCAACTTGAAGGCTTTTAAAGATTTGAGATCCAGAAAATTAAACATCTAAAAAACTGTACAAGACATCCTGTATTAATTAGCAACAATTGTCATTTCTTATATTGAAACAAAATGATAGCATCACTGCCTTTGTCTACTGATGGGAAATGAGACCTAAAAGTGGTATGAAATCAATTACTTCTATGATTGTTGTCTTAAGTGTTATGCAATCAGGGGCTGCTTTGCATTCATAGCACATCCAGTCCCTCCTATCTGAATCAGCTCATTTATTCTGGCTGTTCCTCTAAACCTTTGTTTCTTCTGAAACTAAAATCTTTGATTGCAATAATAGTGCAATTTACTGCAAAACACTTTTTCATCCTATGCTCTAAATTGGCAGCAGCAATATGTAATAATATTTTGAAGGTCATACATTTCAATTACACTCAAACTTACGCATAGGTTACAAATTGCTTTAATTAAGGATGTGTGAGGCAAATACATAGACTCTAGAAAACAGTTTCAGCTATTGAGTTATTCTTTATTTCTTAATAAATGTTTCTAAAAGCAATGAAATTATTTTGCCTGAGATGGCAGTACAGAAAACAAGGATACTTGCTCTGGTGAAAAATATTGATTCAGTCTTATAATACTTGGAATGATAGGATCAGGTAGTGGTGTCAGACTGCAATGTAAATGTTTCCTTTATTAATCAGAATTGTGTTGAAGGAGAACTGTGCTTGGGAATTTTCTGATTCATGTCATGCAGTGGATCTGGGTTGAAATACACGCAGTGCTAAATTCCATCATATTTTAAGCTCACAAGTATGGCTATCGATAGGCAACTTTTTTATTACTTAAAAAAAATCCAAAATCGTTACATTGTAATAAATAACATTTTCAGAGTTAACCTACCTGATTTATGATTCTTAAAATACTAAAACTCACTCCGTTTGTTCCAGCATTGTTAATATAGCATCTTGTTAAAAAGTTGTACTTGCTGGATACATATGAATTGTCTTTTTTGTTTTAAATGGGAAGGGCATCCTGCAGTCCCGAGCCCTTTATGTTCACTGGAATTATTAATTTTCTTGAGGACTGGGAGAAATGTAGGCTGTGTTTGGTGGAGTCAAAGTCTTAAGAACAGAACTAACTAAGATAACAAAAAATAACAGATGCTTTTTAATGATGAATGTGCTCTTTTGCTGAACCTGAGAAAATTTTACAGAAATGTATTGAGCTGCATAAAAATGTTAATAGGTTGAGTATGCGAGATCCAGGATAAAATGTGGAGAAGAAAAAAGGTGTTCTTACAGTAGCTCATTATCCTCTAGTGCACTCATTTGGTCCTGGAGAAATATGGTCCGGTTCCTGTTCTACTTCATTTCAGTCAGTCATCTTGCAGGGACTCTTCTCTCCTTTGGTGCAGATCAGCAGCAGCAGAGATGGATAGCCCCCAAAACAGCGTGGTTGATGCACAGTGGCAACGTGTCTCGGGAGCAGCCAGCTGAGAGTGCTGCCATCTGCTGCTCCTGTGAAGTCATCAGAAAAACAATCTGAGAAGAGATTTCTGTAAATGGTTCATTCATCAGGAGATTGTTTTTATCTATGTTAAAGCCATTTTCTTCCCTTCATTTCCTTAGCTAGTAGTCCACCAGCATATACTTCCTTATGCATCAAAACAGCTCTATGCACCGTGTGTTCTGCTTACAGTCTACTGACATAACATGTCAGATCGGTTTTGGAATTTGGGGTACATCTGAATCATGAAAGATTGAGTGTATAAAGACTTACGTGTATTCCTCAACATGAACAGTAGTATTTATCATATTGACTACTAGCTTTCATTCTTTACTAGCTTGCAATGCCACACATGTTGCTAAACCACAAAATTTCCCAACTTCACATCACTGCATTTTGTGAAATGCTGAGCAAAGCATTATGTCAACTGATTTGTACAAGAAAACCGAGATGTTGACAAGGATTATCCTTTAAGCCTCATTCCTGGTTTTCTAACTTTTAACTTTCAAAATCTCTTTCCTGCTTCTTCAAACATGTTTCCTTTTTGGTTAGCAAATCTTCACGTTTCATTATGGATATGAAACTGGGCTTCTCCAGAAGACAGCATTTTGAGCAGCTGTTCAAAAAATTAGAGATGGTGACTAGAGAGAAGTAGAATTTGCAAGTATGTGAACATGCGTATTGCAGCAACAACAAAGGAAAAAAATGCCTGGCTAAATCTTTGGCCACACATCCTACCCACTGACTCTTCTGTGACTTCTGTTGCACAGTAATTCCAGAGTACAGAGTGGCTCATTTTGAGTCCTGGCAGTGATTTGGGTTGAGAAAGAATAGGAATCTGTAGATGTTATGAAATTCTGCAATGAATTTTTGATCAACTCTTAGATAGTCTTAAAGTAGGAGGCAATATTACTGGGAAAATTGTTTTGTAAAATCAATCACTGCCAAAACAGTGATGAATGTTGCACAGGTTTAACTCTTCTATTTTCTTTAGCGGTCAGTGTGCAGTCAGAGGAAATACTTGGGTTTTACTGTCTCTGTTTCCAGAGATATTATAATGATGGCAGAGCAGGCTGTATGCCTTTCACTGTTGGGAATGACTGTTTATTTCAAAGTCTTTATACCTCCTAATGTGTAGAGAAGAAAGAAAATGCCATTAGTTTTCAGAACAGCAGATGATGTCTGCAACTGAAAATGTGCTTCTCAGAAACACAGATTGCTTTGGTGGATAGCAGTACACTGTAATACAGTTGCATAGACAATATAGTGTGTAGATTAGTGTGCAAAGTATTTATGGTTTGAGAAGGAGGAAAATATGTATTCCCAATTAGTAATTATTTATTAGAGATATCTGTGAAATATGACCCACTTACAGAGAAATTGCTCAAAATTTTCCATATTTAATCCTTTTTGAAATCAGATTCAAAATCTGATTTCCCTCTAGCCTGCTCTCACGTTTCTGATTTACTAGTCTCAGAATCTCCTGTGGATGTGACTTTAAATACCTCTTCTGTTCTGAAATGCCCTATTGCAACATGGATTTCTTTTCCATCAGGTGCCCAAATAGGTTCCTATATATTTATTTCAGATATTATTTGTCTTAAAAATGATGTAATCCATTATTTTAAATCCTTTTGACTCCTTTTTTGTGCTTCTTAACAACTGGCAAACATTAGTCTGAGTGCCCATACCAAATAAAGTAGAATTTTTTTCGGAATTAAAAGAAGAATACTTAAATACTATTAAATAATGATTTGACACCAGAAACTTGTCTGCCAAATGGGTTTGCTGGTAGCTGCAGGGAACTCGCTAGAACAATTCCTGCTGATTGTGCATGAAATCCAGCTGAGGCTGACAAATGCTGGATGGTCCAGCTGGTTAATGATTTCAGGGGTATGGAGAATGGAAACGTCACTGACAGCTGTTTAAGATCAATAAATACAGGAAGAATGTCTTTCTCTATTTCAAGTGGATTGTCTTTCACAGAGATCAAACACTGCTTATAGATATTCCATAATCTAAGAAGGTGGAAAAGTTCAATAAATCATTTTCCTGTTCACTCAGTGGAAGTTCAGATGAAAAGATACATTCTTTTCCATCTACTTTATCTTTTAATGTTAAAATTCTTGTTTAGTAAGGAATCTTTAGACCTTTATTAGTGTTCTTGCCAAATTTGAAGTTTACTTCTCAGCATTTTTAGTGTTGATCTTTAATTTAAATATAGCTTTATATTCACTTTAAGCTTCTGAAGTTTTCTATTTAGGAGTTTGGTCTAGCAGCTGAATTAATCAGTTTATCCAGTTTTTCTTAAAGGTCTTTTAAAAAAAGTCACCTACAAAATCTGGGGTTGGAGCATTTGCATTCATAAGTGCTACTTACTCATAAGCAGGGAAATCTGATATGTGTAATAGCAAATTGTATGCCAAAACTAACAAGTCATGTCAAGTCTTTCGATTTGAATTTTTTATAGTCAGAAGAAAACAGAATTGGTAGAGATTTAATGATGCATTATGCTTTCTTCTGAAATCTTAAGTATATTGAGCATGACAGGCATTTTCTCTAAAATTCCAAGAGCTCAAATGCTTTTTGGAATATTGAAGACTTGAAGGTCTTTAAGCACTGTCCGGTTTAAGAACAGTTATCTAGTGGATTGTAAAATATGTGATCTCCTAATGAACTGGCAATATTTTGGCATGAATTTTCCTTGTATACATTCATTTTACTTGGGAAAGATTCACAGTTTTATTTCATACAACCCAAAAATGTAATTTCCCAAGCCTAAATTCTTTTTCCTTCAGCAGAAGCCGTGGTTTATTTTGGTTTCTATTAGATAGTAAAAATGTGTATTACAGGAAGGAGCAGCTGTGATTTGTTTCAATCCCACTGACCATTTTCAGCTGAAATGTAATGTGTTGTGTAAAATAGTAATGAAAATGTTCTCCCTTTTCTTTCCTGTGCTTCAAGCCAGACACTGAAGGCACCCTGAAAGACGAATAACCTCTTTTTCTTGCCCAAAGGCATAGCATCAATAACATCAGCTTTCCTCATGACTGATGTCTGTTTCCTTGGTTGGTGATTTTCCCATTCTCAGAGCTTTGTGAGGTAAATAATAGCAGCATTCATATGATATTATGCATATATTTGTAAATAATGTTCTTCTTTTTCGAATTACGGTTTGGGGCTGTATGCTGGTGTATGTGCTGGATGTAGGGCACGTACTTAGGCAATTGATTGCAGTTAAAAATTCAAAGAAACTTGATGCTGAAATGGCATTGTGGCACATTGCTTTAGCCTGTATATTGTGTGTGTCTGTATAGAACAAACAGCTTGTATGCAGACCTACACCAGGAGCAAAATGCTTGACTTAAATGGAGGTATTCACCCAAAGCTACCCAATCCTTTTTTTTCAAATAGGAGTCAATTGAATCTTACAGTACTGTTGGGTTGGTATTATTAAACTGACGTATTATTACTGATGAAAAACCTCAGGCAGAGAACATGTTATTTTTTCCAGTTCCATTATTTTGAGAAGCAGATCCATAAATAATACATAAACTCATGGCTACTTGTCCTCTCCTCAAGCTATTTCTTCTACCCTTGCAGATGTATGATTTCTTTAAAGGTTAGTAGGACAACATAACAAAAGAAACACTTTGACCCTAGGAAATATAACTGAAATCATTTCTAAATCATTGTGACCTTGTAACTCCAGCTTCTACTGATAGAAGTCTATTTTTTCTGAAGATCATGAGTGAAATATCATTCTCATGCCACAGAGAAATCTCAGTTCTTTGTACCAATATGTGGCAAAGCAAGGCACTAGACAACTTGCCAGCACCACTCAGAGAAATTCTGGATGGAGTTTGGCAGTATGACATTGGTATTGCTTAGCAATTGTCATGTAATTGGGGAGTTGGCAATCCCTGATGGGCTTCAAATATCTAAACTAATACTTTCTTTCTGTCAAGTAGGTTGATACATAAGTTAAATATTGGGATTCATAACCGAAGTTGTCTTACAGCTCTCTACATTTTCAGTAGTTGAACTTCACCTGTTACATCCCAACCAAAACTACTATTCATTGCTGAAGACTAAGGTAGCTGGTTTGCTAACCCCATAAAGCTTGGTTCATACCAGGAAGGCAGTATTTCTTCACTGGGTGTGAAAGATTTTGAAAAGCTGATGTCCCTCTGTCCTATGAAGAAGCTTTCCTGCACAGTGCAAATTTTGCTCAAAGCCCAGTTTTCAATTTCATTTCTCTCACTCTGAGCCTTACTGCAACCTACTGATTTTATAGTTGGATAAAGCAGAATTCTATTTCAAATTAGACTAAATTTTCACTGAGCTTTCACCACTGAGTCAACCCCATTTTCCATTTAAATACTAGTCTGAACCTAAACACGATCTTAGAATTATTTCTAAAAGAAATTATGTGGCATATTTTATAGTCTGACCCATTCATAAAAGATTTTCACTTTGTTTCTGAAAATTTAGTTTATGAAATGATTTTCTAATGGATATACTACAGATTTTTTGCTGGTAATATTGATTGCTTTTTTATTAGTATTTAGGATAATGAACATGTGGATGCTATCAGAATGGCAATGGAATGCTAGATCCTTATGGCTCCAAAGTTAATACCTTGACTAATGAAACAAGAAACCACAGAAGCCATATTTTAAAATGATGGATAAGGAGTCAATACTTCTTGATATATGAAAATTGCTCTGGCAGAATGAAGGAGATGCTTTGCTGGTTAATGGTTAATATATGCTCGGACTTGGCATAGGAACATCTGTTATGTATCTAGGACTTTCTTCTGTGTCCATCATATGTGTAAGAGTGGAGAATGTGTTCCCTGTATTACCGTACAGATCACTCTCTCCCACTGCTCCTCTCTCATTTGCTATAATTTATTTTCTTAAGCTATGGGTTAGAAACAACAGAAACAGACAGAGACCAAAACCGCTTTATTTTTTGTCTAATGATATCTATCTGTCTTCACCAGGAACTTTGGCTAAGACTTGGAGGAATTATTTCTTTGCATGCATTACAAGTATGCTTATAGCTAATGCTGATTAGGGTATGTTCAGAAAAACGATGAACAAAACATTTTCAGACTGTTAGGCATTAATTAATTCATTCCAAACAATACATTTAGGAAAGGAAAGATCATAACATTTTTTCACCTGGAAATCAGAGGTGATACGTAACATATACAATTTGCTCTTCACAAGCATTTGGTGGAGAAAGTAAATACTGCATGAAAAGGAAGCTTCTTTAACAACCATAATTCCTTAAATTCATTTTCAGAACCAATCTATTTTCAGTGTTTGCTGAAAACATATTGCTGTGATTATTTATTTACATCTGGCTATTTATGCAATTTATTATTTGAATTCAGAAGTGATAATTCAAATAAATGCTCATTGTCCATCACAGAGTCATTTTAGAGGCATTTATCCATATCCTCAGCTGTTAAGAATTTGATTTCACACCCCCCTCCCATATGAATGCTTTTGAATGAGTCACATTCCAGACGAACAATTTGAAACTTAATCGAAGTGAATTGTCAGAGAATAATTGCTAAGAGCTTTCAGAAAATCAGACTTTTAAAATGTGAGTGTTAAGATTGTTAGAAGCCTTTGAAAATCATGTCCCATTTTTTCCTTCAGTAGCTTGACTGAAGTCAAACACAGGAGAGTCATTATGGTAGCTACCTCTCAGGTAAGTAGTGATGATTTGTGAGGAAATTAGTACAAGCAAGTAGGTAAATAGGGATTTGAAGGAGAAAAGACATTCTTGATATATGGAAGGTGGTAAGTCACAGTAGAGGTAAGGGCTGGCAGTGAGCTCCCACAAGGAAGTAATGGACTTACTGATCATGGTGCAAGTAAGTGCAGGAGAGCATCTTGAATCAGATTTAAATGCCAAGAACAGTTTATAGGAGATGGTTATGTATCACAACAAGGCATGTGAACAAGATGCCAATCCAGAAAAAAAGGTTAAATCAATCTGTCAGAAGTACAGACATAATATAGAATAAAAATGGTACAGGCTTCCTTATAGCAAGAGTGCTATGGTAGAGACTAAATGTCATAACAGAGAAATCGAACAGCACATGGCATGCTGACAGAAGGATTCAGGAATTTGTTTCCTCTTCTCAGATGCTTTTCTCTGTATTTTTTGCTGCTTCCTTTGTCACATTTCTTTCTTTTTCTGTACCATGTGTCTGAGAATAGTAGAGGGAACAGCTTTGATAACTGTCTGCTTGGATTCTTTGTCTTATTACAGTAATATGACATAAAGATATTAATCATTTTGGAATGTTTATTAGTGTATTAATTTTACTGCAGATGAAAAATCTGTAGTCCTTTGCATAAAGTGTGTGACGTACCAAAATGCTCTGTGGCTCTTTTTATATTTTTTTTAATTAGATATCTTAGGAGATTTTTCTTTTTGAAAAGTATTCCTGTCCTTCTCTGCAACTACTAGAAAACAAGTTATTCTCCTATTGAGTCTAAAGGCAATGTCACCCTTTTTATTGTAAAGGGTTGTGTTTGAATTGTTTTAGTTTCAAGTATCTTCATTCAATCAAAAAGAGGAACTTTGGTACTTAGCTAGTATATACTATAGCTAGTATGCTATATGGCCTTAAGTCTTGTTTAAAGCCACTTGGAATCAATGATTTCCAGGGAAAATCATGTTGGATTGCAACCTGAATAGTAGATGAGATGCTCGTCTGTCTCAAACTGTGTAGCCATGGACTACACTGGTTCCCTGAAATCACTGTTGGAGAAGAATGTCTGCAGCCTTAGGAAAACAGTGGATAAGTCAGCTGTCCACAGCAGTGGAGTAACCTGTTGCGTCCAAGTGTAGTTTCTCTAGGACTTGAAACTGGCAGACTGAAACTGTGTTTAATAGTAACAGAAAACTCAGACTAAAATCAAAACCTTCCCTCTGCAGAGATCCCGGTGAAGCTACCTTAAATGTGGAGGATTCTTTGCCTTTGAAAGTAGAAAAACAGAAAGCTACAAGCTTACTATGTATAGATGTCAAGCTATCCATATATATTTCCTTGGATTGGAAAATTAAATTGAACCAGTGTTATAATTTAATACTTTTTTTTTAAATTTTAATTTACATTACTAATACATTAGGTTGTAGAAGATAATTAAATATCCTTTGAAAGCTAGGTATTAATTAAATGCTCACTAACTGTAATAAGGAATCAGGGTTAAATTCAAAATTATGATGTTTACTGAACATTTATTGACGGTACAAGGTGACCAAAGAACTGTAATCCATCTATTACTGTATTTGTTTGAACTGTTGATTAATGAAACAACTGATGAAGTGGACAGGAAGATTACTTCATAGAGCCTGATCAGGAAACAGATGAGATTGAAAATGTGTTTCAGGTGTTTTAACATCTGTATTGTGACTCCTCTCAAGCAGAGAACAAAATGGCTGGGCTCCATGGAGACCTTGGCAGAGGCTGGCACAGTGTTATTTAATTAGGAAGCTGGGAACAACTGAAAGACAATCCAGTTCAAAGTCTGAGACAGACCAGGATCTATTCTGTGGAAAATGAGGCCGCCACTGATTTATATCTCATGATTAAACATTATATTTTTTTAGTGTATGAGCTTGCATTTAAGAGTTTTCTTTCAGGTACTGAGACACTGCAGGTCATTGTTTAAATTATCACCTACCTGAAGTACCAGTCTGTTTTCGTAGTTCATACTTAATTGGCTGAAGTGTTACAAAGCAAATTTAAGATTTCTGATTTTAATAAACGTTTAACTCTTGTATCATATCTGTGTGAATAGACACTTTGCACTTCTAGAGTGTATTTTTGCATCAGTTTCTAATATCCCTGCTTGCTTTGTAAGATTATAAAAATTAACAGCATGAACTCATCTTGAAGATAGGATTTATCTGTAGGTGACTTTGATCTTTCTATCCTTCCCTCTGTCTAGGATCCTTTTTTTTTTTCTTTTTTGACAGATTCTCTTGCTTGACCTCAGCTACTACCAGTAGGAAGCTAGTCACTGTTCTTCTCATTGGTACTACTTGCCATCAAAAGACGGCATTCTCCATTCCCGTTGCTCTTGTCTTGTATATATCAAGAAAGAGCAGTGTGTTCAGTGGTGTTGCCGTGGCTTACATGCATCTTCAGGCAGCACTGTAAGGATCTAATTTCCTGCATTATAAAAGAACTTTGTGGGCATGAAAGTTCCTACACTAAATATGGACTTTATTATCTTATTGATTGCTCTCACTGGGTGCACTCATATTATTTGTTTGTTTTGAATTTCTGAAGGGAAGATTGCTGTGTTTTCCAGTTTCTTTCAGAGGATGGTAAACACAAGAAAGCTACAGCTTGAAAAAATGACTTTCAAAAAAGATGTACAGTTCTGTTTGTATTTTGGGGAAGCTGGAAGAAAAACATTTTTCAGTATTACATCTCATCTCTAAAAGCTAAGCATGTTATCACTAATCTATAAGGAACAGAGCTGTTGATGTTTTTCCTAAAATTATAATTTAGTTTTATTTGATTTTGATCCAAAGATCTGAGTTACAGTACACATTTTGTGGTAGTTCTCTCCAAGTCTTATGCCCTGATTTACACATATCCTATCTGCAGGGCCAATTCTCTGAAAACTTTTTTTGTAGTGGATTAAATGGTCACAGGATCTGCCAAGCTGTGACATTCAGCCCTAAAAACAAACAAACAAACAAACCTACAGGGCATCTCAGATATTTATTTACTTATTTATTACTTGAGGGATATCTTAATAGTGAGGATCTCATTTTTTATGACTTACAGGAGACAAGTTTTCTCAGATCTTATGTAGGCATTAGTTGTATGAGTCTCCCTCCATCCATTTATCCATTTTACGTTTTCCAGTTATTTTTTCACTCTGAAATGAACAAGTTCCACAGGAAAAAATAAGTTTTAATAACCCAGTGTGACAAATGGAAAACAAAGTGGCAGACCTCCAGTAAGAGCTTTCAAACGTTCCACGAATTAACTTTGTTAGCAAACGTTGGGTAAGACGTTTGCTTTTGAGGAGTGCTCAAAGAGGTGTAGTAGTGCTATTGAAAGCAAATAACTTCTCCGATAGGTCATGTGAAACTGAACAGCCGAAAGCTGCCTTTGAGCCCAAAAGTCCATTTTATATCTAACTGAAAAAACAGCACGTTGGTTTCCACCAGGATGATGTTATTGCAGGCAGGATGGTCACAGCAGCCTTGGCTCATTTCTGCTGCCTGCCAGGTGTCTCACTGAGGTACTGTGTCCTTTAAAGTGACAACAGAACAACCCTATTAAACACAGAGGATGACATAAATGTTTTCAGAATGCTTAAGAGCGAATTTTCTGCTTTCTGCAGACTTTTAACACAGTTTAGTACAAAAGGTTAATTGTGAGATAAGCTCCTATCTTCCTGTTTTGACTTTGCAGCTCTTGTAAAAATAGATGATAGGAAATAATTGTGATGATCTTTAGACCTCAATTTTAAAGATTTCATTAAACTTCAGACAATGCAATTGCTTCTAAGCTTGTTCTTAATATGCATTTGTCAAGCAGATATTAATCTGTTTGTAGAGCAATGCATCTGATTGAAGGTGGCTACTAGGTGTTACTTCTCCGACACATTAGAGGATGTATCCCATTAATAGTTTTCTTGAAAACCTGCTGAATAATGAATATCCAGATACAAACTATTGAAGACAAGTTAAAAGGTGTACAATAACAGACCACTTTCCAGTGTGTTGAAATATTCTTACAGAATGCTCTTCCTAAAATGTGGTACATAACTTGCAGTGATCCCCAATTAAAATGATTTGCAGGGAAAGATCTATACAGTTAGAATCTCAGTGGTAGAATTCAATCAATCATATTACCTTGTTGTTAATTTTGAGTACATGGGTTTAATAGTCAAAGAGAGCATTTCTGGCTAGCTGTGTGTTTCAGTGATGATGCCCCCACAATATTTAGACTTTCTAACAGAATACCATACTTATTGATTTTTTTCTCTTCTGTGTTCTTTGAAAAAAACCTGGTTAGTAATCTGTGTTTCCAGTGGAGACACACATCTTCCATTTCTTACTGTTTATTTATTTGTCAAGGAGCAATTATTTCTCCATTTTCTGAGTTTAGTAGAAAATACATTAAAAATAAACAATGCTCTAAAGTGCAAAAAATAATATGGTTGGGATTTTCTTTTCTATGATGATTTTTTTTTCCATGAAAGGATAAATGTATTGTCAAATTATAACAGAAATTGATTAATTATGCCACCATTCAGGAAAACCATCATTTTTTAATAGAAATGTCTGAGCTCAGTACAGAAGGAAAAGAAGATAAAACAAATGTGTTTGTTATTTTATTTATTTCCTTTGGCAAAGAAAATTAAATGTCCTCAAAACTAATGTATTTTCTTTCTGTTTTAAGGTGATATTAAAAGTGCATGTCTCAGGGAAAAATACATGAAGTACACCACTGTAATAATTGTATTGATCAGGCTGTTCTGCCATACAGTGGAATTGTCCTGTACTGATGCCCCTTAGTACTATAATTTTCTACCCACTACTAGAAAATGATGCTAGCTTCGAGTTTAAAATATACATGAAATACTCAACTATCAAGAAATTGGAAATGCTAAGAGTCAACAACCTCCTGCAAAAGTTAGATCTGCAGTGAAGTGAGACAGTATAAAAATAAAAATTTGATTCTGGTGGACAGAAGAGACTCAATACTGTTTTGCTTCAGAGTCATTGTGTCACCTTGTTTTGTGCTGCTTGTCATGTTTTTTAAAAAGGGCAAACCACCAGAAAAATGTAATTCTTTAACAGTTGGTGAAAAAAAACCCATTGTGCTTCTTCACCTGTATATTGCCACAGCACTGCTTGGTCAAATGTTTCTTCATGCTCATGGGATACTTCAGACAAAAACACTCAATGCAGTTCACACTGACAATGACTGGAAGTACAGTTAGCACTGTAACCATGGCAAAAAGCTCTCAGTGTGCACACAATATAGGTACTGACAGATTTTTGGCACTTAAAGCATTACAGTTTCTTTAGGTAGATAGAATAAATCATATGGCATTCTGTGAAACTCATCTGTTATGTTTAAAACGATACACATGCTGTGCCTTAAACAACTTTATCTTTTTTGCTCTGTGTATGGCTTTGTTTTCAATACTTCTATTCAGTCTGGTTTTCCTTCCATTTATGTGATACTGTGCTATTCGGTTCTTCTGAATGCTTGTTTACAAACAAAGCCAGACAATAATTGATATGGAAATGCAAATACAGTAAAAGCAATCTGCCTCCATTGCATTAAGATATGTAGAAAATAAGTGTATTATACCATTCTGTTCCCTGCATGTGCACCCAAAATAAATAGTCTGTTGCTAAATACTTTTTTCATCTCAAAATGGGCCATTAGTGAGCTGTCTGTGTATGCCAAGTAGCAGTCACAAACAAACAGCTAGAACCAGCTAACAGTTAATGCTGCGCATTTGGAATTAGACAGGAGGAAAAGTTTCAACTGTCTTCACACTCGCTCTGTATCCACACCCACTGGCTTCTAGGGAGCCATCATGTGGTTCTTACCAACTGAGGGAGAAGAAAATCAGACTAAAATACAGTTTCAAAGCGTTATAATGGAATATACGATATAAATAGAGTAGGACGTGCTGCAGATGCTGTCATAACAGCTGTGCAATCCCTAGGCATTTAAAGCCCATTTATATTTTTTTGAAGAAGTCAGTCTTTCATTAGAAAATGCTTGTTCAATGGGAACATGGTTCTTATGCAAAATAAAACGTAGTTTTGCTTTTTCCTTCTTCTCTTGATGCTACAGTTTTGAAAATGAAACACTTCTGCAGGATGGAAACTTTGGAAATTAAGGTCTGTCCTTTCACTAAGCTACCATGAGTTTTGACAGAGAGTAATCAGCGGGTTCCAAATGGAGCTGTAGATTGAACATGAGAGTGGTGGAGTAATTCTAAGGCAGAGAAATGCATTGAGGTTTAGCTTGAAACAGCCAATCAGCATTACAAATCAGAGCAATGGTGCTTTGGCAGGGCTGTGCACTGGGAGCATGATCTGGGTGTTTATCCTTCTAAACAAGTAAAACCTCAGCAAACATTCCCTGAGTGATTCAGACTAGTAAATGTACTGTACTCAGAGCCTAAGATATAAATTATTGATTGTATTTTCCATCTAATTTGTGATGCGTGATGGTGATTTGTATCTTGCACTGAAATTCTTATGGATTGCACAGGAATAAGAAGCAGAGCACAGTACAGAATTACACAGAATGCATTAGTTTTTGAACATGTGGTTAAAGCTATTAGCAGTTTGCTTTAAATCAGCAGCACTGGGCTATTTATTCCTTTTGTGTTTTGAGAAGAAATGCATATTTTGACTTCATACTTGTTTGGCGTTTTCCAAGCATTATTATAATGGACATTTCCCTGGTTTGAGCTAGTTTACAACTTGCCAAAAATATTTTCTTAGTTAAACACAGATTTCCACCACTCACTTATTGGTAACATTTTTTGTGTTTAGCCTTTTTTTTGCTACATTATCAATAGGCTGAGAATCAATTAGTCTGTCAGCATGGCTCTTCTTGCTGAACATGCATAGTGTGCTGCAGTAGGAAGACACTTGTATGTCCAGAAGGTGACATTTCACACTGTGTCTTGATCAGTTTTAGGAAAGTTACAATCTTAGTAATCTTAGTCAGTTCTGTGATCCACACAGAAACAATATTGTTAAGTGCAGTGACATAATGTTTTTCTGGTCAACAACAAAACCACATAACAACAAAAATTCTGTGCATCTTGCTCTGGACACTTGTGTCTCACTGAAGGAGAAAATTATTTAATTTTCACACTACTGATTTTCATGATCTCATTTCTAATGAACAAGTTCAATAATTTTCCTTCCTAAAATGGCACTTTATTTCTGAGATGGAACATCACTATTCCAGTCTTTATCCCTCCCCCACAAGTCTCACATAGAAAAGGATGTTAAAAGGTATTTTTGCTCTAGCTGGGACAGAATATGCTTGCAGTACTCCTAGATAAATGAAGGACCAGACAATATCATATTAAAGAGCACCTTGCAAAGATTTGCTTAAAAAAGAACCAATTCATTTTATTCTAATGCGCAACAAGGAGAATGATAATCCAGTATGAATATGGGAGTTGGAAAATCTGGGTTTAACTTTCTGCCTCACCATCTCTTCTTCCCTGACATCGGATTCAGCAATGAATTCTGCTGAGTCTCTGCTCCCCTTCTACAGAACAGTGGCAAGAACAGAAGCATGGAGATCAGAGATGGACTGACAGAGCATGTGTTCATAATTCCCAGCACTTGCACTTCTAGAATTCCTTGTGCACAGATCCTCTTAGCTTCAGTTCATCCTGGTATTTATGCACTTCTATATAAAAGATCATTGCAACAGTGAAATGGGAGATGGTGGAAATTTTAAGCCAATCAATCCTGAATATATATATTTTTAAATTAACATTAAATTTAATTTGTTCATAACTTGATAAATTGTAAGCACAAGATAAAGATTCTGAAATACTTCAGGTTTTATTAGGTGTTGATGTATATTAATACGTACACAGCAGGTCAAATTTTAAATTTGTGTCACAGCTGCACTGACATTTCTGGAGCTATAATACATATTTAGCTCAGCTGACAGCTTGGGATTTCAGGTAATAGATTTCAAAGTAGCTGACAGAGATTTATTTTATTATCTCCTGCCTTTATCAATATTTAATAAAAGTAGCATTTACCTTAAAAATTCATCATTTTTTAGCAGAAGCTATTTATAATTTTATTTAAAAGTAAAATGTAGAGACCATCCTTTGAAGAGAATAAGAGTATGTAACTCTTTTAAATTGTATTCTTTTTTTTCTTCTTTGTAAAGAAAAAAAGTGTTAAAAATTCCATTCATTTCCTAATCTCTTAAAATAGCCATAGAGTCTCAGTCCTCAAAACACTGACAGAAACAGGTTCTGATGAATCTCTACAAAAATGCTATTCTTTAGAGTCTGACACAGGTAGCAATTCATGGCATTTTCTCACCATTCTCTGTACACTCACTTGTGCTGACTATACCATCTCTGCATATTAAAAAAAAACACAGAAGGCACTTAGGAGTTGTGAGGATTTGGCAGCCTAACTGGGTAGGGGCATTTTAACATTCCTGTTGATATCTGATTTTGACACGCATAACCTGGGAAACCAATTGCTGCTGCCCAGAACGAAGGAAGGCAGGAAGATGCTGTGTGTCAGGGCAGTGCCTCTTGCAGCTCACAGGGTGGCTCCCAGCCATGCGCATCTCCTCTGCAATGCTGGAGCGGCTCCTCTTCCTCCTTTCATTAACTGATGTCTCTGCACTGAAACTGGGGCTCGGTACTGGGAGAAAGATGACCTCTGCCATGCTGACGATCACTTTAGAACTTAAGGGAATGAATGGGATGAGGTTTGCCAGAAAATATTTTGTCTTCTTGACAAGTAAACACTTTAGTGTTTCTTTCAAATGGTAATAAAAATGGAATGGCTTAAAGAAAAAAGAAAAATCAAAAAGACATGTTTTGTATTTCAGATGTTTGCTGGCAGATCCTGAGGTGGTGTGAATCGAATCTGTTCCATTAAGTCAGCAGACTTCTGCTGATTTATACCACAACATCCAGAAATACAGTTCTGAGTTCTAAATCAAGTTCTCAATCAAGTTTAGTTTGAACTTAAAAGTCAGCTAGGGAGGCTTTCATTTTCCTTTGAAATTTACGGCATTGACCATCCTATGGCAGTATTTATCACACAGAATAAGTCATTGATGAATAAGTATATTTATTATATTTATTATATTTATTATATTTATTTATAATATCAGTACATTTATCATTGATATTATTTGTTCATATTACAATACTGCCTGCAGACCCACATCAGAATTGGGATAATCCTCGTGCATGGCCTCATTCAGTTGCAGTCACAGACTAAGTCTTAAGCCCTGCTCTCAAGGTATGTACAGTTTGAATAGTCATGATGGATAAGAAGTGGAGAATGAAGCTAAATTATTTAGGGCTTGCAAATGCACATAGAGAATGATTGCTCAGGTCAGTGCCCTGCTACATGTGCCACTGCCTTCTCATTCTGTGTTGCTTCCATTGTAGCTCATGACTAGTCTACAAGAGCAGCCTTCTTTATTATAGACCAGTCTTTCTCATTGTGCTCTTTTGCTATGCAGTCTCCTAGGTGACTGGGAAGTAGTCTAATTAAGTTTTGTTAATATGAAAAGAAAAGGCCATTATATACCTTGGAGAGGAAATGCTATACAAGGGTCGATTATTATAATGATGGTTATTATTAAGTATTTCAGACTATCTGCTCTATTGACAACCTATTTGCAATTATTATTTTATATGAATATTCATAAAGACTGTAGAGATATAAAGTATGATACTTGGCAACATTTATGCAATTAAATGCACATTTAAATTCTGCTGGTAGTACTGGAAATTAAAATCTTCAGATTGATTAGAAGAAGGCTAGGGTCTATTAATCCCCACCATCTATACATCTATCCCTGTAACCTTCTGTCCTCTCAAGATGTTTCCAAGGTATTCCTGTGTGCCCTTGAAGTAAAAAATAATTTAGACTCTTTTATCAAATTATAAGATGACACAACTGCTTTAAAAATGAATATGTATCAGCAGTATTTACATAAATATCCACATTAATGGCTGTATCTTTAAAATGTAAAAATGCTATTTTTCATGCAATCAAAGCAATCAATAGCTTTTCACTGTAAATAAAATTATCCTGTTTGGACAAACTAAAAAGAGATTAGGACTTAGCTTTTTGATGGATATAAATTTCAAGACATATAAAGATCAACGATTATTCCTTAGTTTCTGAAAGAGACAAAAATTAGGTTTCTCTAGAGTTACCTTTTAGCTAACTGGCACATTTCTTCTTCTCAACCTTGGCTCGGGGCTGCAGGAGGCGGTGATTGATCCTGGTCTCTTACTGCACCATGAGAAAAGTGATCAGAAACTAACTTCAATTTCCTTGTATGCCATTATCATGAAATAAAAAATCAGGCTGTCTGCACACTACATTTCTGAACTTTTCTCATTTTATGTATATTTTAAGGAAATTACAGACTTACAATAGAATTTTTGCCCAAATGAAATATTACACTTGTTGAAATTTTGTTTGTATTTTTCATCCATTGTCAGGAAAGAGAAAAGAAGGGTAGTGGTAAAAGCTGCCTTCAAATGTTCCTGTCTAATGTGTTTGAACAGACAATACTCCTGCATTCATATGAAGTATCCTCCAGAGTGGCTGTTCACCCTTTGCATTGCCCTGAGAGTCCATTTATTTCACACATCAATTACACACTTGACATTTTAACACTGTGTCTCTGATTTTAATGGGTTTTAGGAACAGCGTTATGATTAGAGAGAAATGTTTCATTCAGGAAAGGAGACACCAATCTCTTACACTAAGAACAGCAAAATAAATTGAAAATGTTAAAATTAATATAACTGGAACACAAAAACAAGACAAAATACCTGTAGAATTTCTATTTGTGAATGTATTTATCCCATGTAAGTCTAAAAAGTACGCTGCTGCTGTAATACTTAAAGATTTTTGGTTCTTCACCATTAAGAATGGGATTTCATATTTCTTTTAATAAAACATTTCCCACTAGTAGCAATTAATCCAAAGTGAAGGTAGGTTTTTTAAGTACAATAGATTCTTGAGAGCTAGGTTAGATAGCCTCAGTTCAACAAAAAATTGCACAAGTCATTTTAGAAAAGATTTGCTCTTATTATATTGTAGTAGTGCGTATTAAAAAAAAAAAAAAAAAAAAAGTCTAATGCCAGATTGGAATCCACAATATTGCATTTGATTGAGTCTACATAATCATGCCAAAGTGGCACTTAGTCTGTATTAGGGCTTTATCTCTTGACCTAGTAGTCTATGACAGATATCTGAGAGCCTCACAGCAAATCAAGTCATTTGGTAGACTGAGATCTGAAGTCTAAGCCTCACCTCCCTACTTGTTAGAAAGAAGGCAGAACAGAGCTTGAGTCTAAAACCTTATCATTAAGAAGTTGCTTAGAAAGCAGCTCCTTGTCACCAATGAGCGGTTGCTTCTAGGAACACAGAGTTAGTGATCTCAATATTTTCAAAGGCAGAATCTATAGAACTTGTTTTTTTATAATTTAGATTAATCTGCTTGGTGAGAACTAATGAGATGATAGTGTGTTTAGTGATTATTTCAGATGTGTTTGTGTCTCATCACACATAGTGCTAAATGATTGTGCTACCCTGGGAGTTAGGACAGGAGGTCCATATACTGCTGCCTTCTGCCTGTCTGTTTCTCAAAAGCAATGGTTCAGAAGGGCAGATAGGCTGTCATTGTTGCAGCTTCCAACTAAAAGAGAGTTATTACAGAAGATGAGAACATGTTTCTGATGTGAAATATTTTTCTTCTTTTAATCTTCTGGAATCATTTCTGTTTTATAAATGAAAATGAGAAGTTTAATGGTGTTGTTTAATATACTAAAGTTCTGATCTGACAGACAATACTATTATTATGAGGTAAATTAAAACTTAATCAAACTGTTATGCAGAACCTGCAGGCTGGCTATGTAGGACAGAGTGCATAAGTTGTTACCACTTGACCCAAGGCACGATAAATCATATTGTCTTCTAGGTACAATTTCCTCTTTATTTTCCCTAGTTTCAGTGTACCAATACAGAAGGTGAGAAGAAAGCTATTGGTTTATGCATGTGAATAACCTATATATCACAAGTAAATTTACAAATAAATTTTGGATTGATTTCAATGGTTGTTTAAAATCTGAGTATTTAAAGCATATTCATATCAGCTTTTCAAGTGTAGGAAACATTGAAAATTAAATCTGCACTTCTCTAAAATTCACTTGCAGGAATGGGATCAAGGAAAATAGCACACTGATTCTCAAAGTCAAAAAGCAGATGTTGGCTACAGGTGCTACACTAGAAGCAACGTAGGACAGACACCAGCTGCACCACCCAGACATCTGCACATCTCCTCCCACACCCCTCCCATGTGGCTGGAGAATTACAGATAGTGGTAGCTGCATGGTAATTACTGCTTGTTGTGCATCTGCAACAAGGAATTGCATTAGACTAAAGGATGTCTATTATCTTCCAACTTGCCATGTAAGCACGTAGATTAAATTATATTTATGCCCATATAGATAAATATTGGGGAAATCTTGATGGCTGTAAAAATGTCTTGATAAAAAAAAAAAAGCAAGACATTTTGAAAAGCATTTAACATTTGTCAGCGTGGATTTTAAATGATTCAACCATATCAGAATGACCAGAGAGTATTTGATCTCCAGGACTGTGGCAAGAGTGGCTGTAATTTCCATCTGCAAGCAGTTGCACACAATCAGAGTTGGGTGAGGTATTGAAGAAAATCTAATTTTAGACAGACTTCAAAGACTAGTTTCCATATGTTCCTTATGGAGACAGGCTCCTGCCGAGTTAAGCTCCTGCCTCTGACTCATTGTCTACAGACAAAATCAGGAGTCCAGAGAGTTAAGCTTTCTAAAACTCAATTTGTGTTTAAAAAGAGATGGTAGAAACATTTCTGTGTTTTAGATAACAAGTAGGCCAGACTTGCTAAATTTTATTTCAGTCATTCACTGAAATAACTCAAAACTTATCATTTTTCAGAGCTAGGTTCCTCAACAAACTCTACATGATACCAGCTTATAGTGGGCAGAGAAACACGCCTTACAATCAAAGACACAAGCATTGTGCTTGGGTTCAAGCAAAAGTTTAGTGCCATCTTATTTTAGGCAAAAGATCAGATGATGTTGGGCCCCCGAAGGGAATATTTAATCTAAATGTAAAATACAAATTGCTTCAATTTTATGATCATGTCTTTGGTTGGTGTGCTAGTCCCTGAATGGTATGGATTGATTTTGAAGTATTTCTTCTTATATGAACATTTGAAAGCAACTATTGCCCTGTTGCATTGCTACTGATATCCCCTACGTTTTCCTTCACACACATTATCAAACAGGTACTTTGTTTTGGGATGTAGATAAAGCTGAGCTTTATTGCTTTATGCTGTGCTTCTTTTTTTGGTCCTGTTTTGATGCTCTTAATTAGAAAGAATCACTTTCCACTACAAGTAGTTCCACTTGGCAGCTACACACCCAAACATGAAATGAACATTATCAAACCAGACCTCTGTGTGTCAGCAATTAGATTTTGTATTTATGGTTCTTCAGTATTTTAGGAACTTACTTGCCCTTCAGAGATCACCCAGAATAGTTATTACTCTATGAATGATGAATTCAGGATGAATTTCATCAGTTTCTGGATGTATCTGAGTATGTCTGCTCTTCCTTATTCTGGCATGCAAACCTGTTTTTCATTGAAATTGGCACATAAAATATCTGGTCTTTAAGGTGCCTTCTGGTCTGCCAGCTACCTACCTGAAGCCAGATGTGTAGAACAACACTTTGCTTTTAAGTCATGTGGTATCTAAATTTCAAAACTTTCTGTAGCTGCACTGGAGCAGATCAGGGACCAGGTAACAGAAAAAGAAAGACATTCTCTTGTCCCTTTCTTTTTTTCAAGAATAACTGTTTACCTGCCCATTTTCCTCCAGACCTACTTAGCTGTACTTGGGTGTGCAAGAATCTTTACTCTAGCCTTTTTTACTGCTCTTCCTCTCGTAGTGATGTGAAGTTCAGCCTAAGTCTAGGAGAATAAGGTCTGTAATTTTATATTAGTTTCACGCTGTAGTAGTTTATATCAGGAAAACTGAAACTTTGCAGGCATGGTAATTATTCAGTTATTAAAGACAGCAATTATTCAAGGTTAAGTACAGTAAAACATGTAAGTTGAGCAATTAAATTAATGAATTATGTCAGTGTTGTTTTATTAATTTAATAGAAAATGAAGGGGGAGATATGACTTTGGAATGATTCATTTCTGATTCCTTGTGCTTGACTTTGTGTGTATAATTTTGCAGTTCAGCTGAGAATTATAAACTGTAATTTGTTGAAAACAAATCCTAAAATGATTCAGCGGCATCCTCACTGCATTGAAGAACTGTGTGAAGATATCTGCTTGCAATTCTTCATGTCCTTTAAAAGATAGATGACCAAGGGCTCAAAGTTCTCTATGCTATTTGAATGATGGATACATCAAGAGGGCAGTGGGGTCCAGGAGGCCTGATTATGCTTCTGCAATTTGATTGTTGCAACATGTGAAGAATACAGGGCCTTGACTGAAACATCACAGTTGAAGGTCAGAAATTTTCCACTATGAGATTGTCTTTCCAGTCTCCTTTCATATCTCAGTTTAGAGCCACATTCCTATTTGCTTGCTTGCCCTCCCCAGTCCTTGCTAAACCTCGTGTCCTCAGCTGCAGAGTGGGGCATGGCAGGTCTGCAGGACCTCCTGGCACTTTGTAGACCAGCGACACCCAGGCTGTGCATCCAGTGAAGCTGATGATGAGGGCAGTGAGTCTCTGGCCTTCCTCTTATGAAGTAAGAGTTTCTCCTATGAAGCCACTCTGCAGTCTGGGCACTGGCACTAATTTCAGCCACCACATGTGAACAGCACTGCAGCAGTTATATTTGGTTTAATGTGTGAAATGCCAGCAGTGTGTCTTGGTACTTGATTGAGCACTTTGATCTGGGAGAGGGGATAGAAACTATATTTCTAGTCTTTGGTGCTGCTGTGCAAGCATTAGCATAGCCTTTATGGAACTTTTAGTGGAACTTCTTGGAACTGAATCAATTTGGAGGGATCAGATTTATCTGGTCAGTACTTGGACATTTAATGTGTACAATTCTCACTACACTGCAGATTAGCTGCCACTCATTCCCAGATCATTGCAGATGTGTGTGCAACATTCTTTGCTGTGTCTGCAGCATGGATATACTGCACTTTCCAACAGGAAATAATAATGCTGAGCAAGGCTGCAGTGAAGTAAGGAATAGATTGTTAGGTATGTGAATAACCTAGCTGGATGGATGCTAGTAAATACTGCATATCTATGGAAGTTAATAATGCATTTAAATCTTAGTTTCTAGTAATCTTATTTTGCTACAAAGTGACACTAAGAATTATCCCAAGGTCAAGTCTTATGTGGGGAAGTGGAGGACAATGGGATAAATTATCTGTATAACTGCACTCCAGATCTTTTGGCTGCAGGACAAAAGTTGGGCCCACTTTGTGCATGCCTGTTTCCTGATCAGAAATGAAAAAACACAAGAAAGATACAGGGCAGAATTAAATTATCTTTTATATACATTAAAAAGATGTTCAGGACAGATGAAATCTCTTTTTTAGTGTTTTGATTTTACTCTCTCATTGCCCTTAGTAATCTGCAAGGTTTTCTTGCATTTGTAGGGAATTTACATTTTAAATTGCATGTATGTACTTTCTTTCCACCACTCTGATTTCTAAATGTCTTTTTGATTATTAGTATGCTTTGACACAAGTGATTTCTAGCTCCTTTCTAGCCACATAGCTTCTGATTTTCTCCCCGGACCATTTACTGTCCAACATGCTTTCACATCCCTTCCTACAGGCAGGTACTTTTCATTTGTTCTCTTTACTTGCAGATTAGCTTATTTTGTCTAATTTGTTCTCATTTTTAATCCTTATACTCTAAGGGTAATGGAAAGCCACATGCTATCCTGAATTTTTAGCATTCTGAGGTTTATTTTAATTGACACAGCTCTTCACAGAAGAACAGCACATATTTTTCCGCCTCTTGCTCTTCTCCAAAGTGAGCTAGAGGGCATGGAGACCATCCTCTGTCACCACTGGAGGCCAGGGGCCAGAGGCTGCAGTCTGGCTCTGCTGCGGGGAATCCTAAGCAGCACCAGCCTCTAGCCCAGCTCTCTCATCTTCTTTGGCTTCTCCAATCTGTTTTTGTGTCATGTTTATTCCTGGCCACTATTGCTCACAGGCTCTTTGATCCTTATAAAATCTCCTGAGAAAAAAACAATTCATAAAGCACCATCAGTCGCTATCTCTGCTTCTTAATGACATTGAACAGCTTTTCTAAAATTAAACAAGTGTTTTGCACAACTTAGTTCTAGGCAAGAGTCCAAAAGATACAGTTCGTGTCAGATACTGTTGGCTTGTAGCCACTTACCTTGTTGGTGTTGCCTTCTTGTCATTTTTTGTCTACTTGCTTAGAATTTAATTTATATGAATCTTACATCACCATGGCACAATATGTTATGGCAAGAATTTCTTGGAGAAGTTTAACTGATTTTTCTCTTGGTCTAAATAAACACTAGTACAAAATTGCCATGTGTTATCATTTTATACTTCGATATATGTTATGTGTTGGGTGAGAGTCTTTGTGACTGCTAATTGTATTCTGATTTAATACTTATGCCTGCACCCTTGGGATGAATTCCTATTTAAGGAACTTAAAAGCATAGATTGGATCAAGTGGAATTTTTGTTTAGTGCTTCAAAATGGCACTGTCAGTGATGATAGGGAGATGATCTCTTTTACACACAGAGGATTTCAGAAACTCATAGAAAAAAAACGTACTTTCTGTTGAAGGAAAAGAGACAAGAAAGACATAATACATGTCTAGACTTTATCCTGAAAGAAAATCAGATATATGTCATTTATGAAAATAACTTCTACAGTAGCTATTTCTTTTCTGTTGGGTTAATTATTCTCTCCAGTGTACCCTCCAAAATTCTGTAGGCAGTAAGAGCAGCTGTTTCTATGTCCTGGCTTGCATTTGTGATTGGACTGCCTTTAATAATTATTTGCTATCTTTGTTGAATTTCAGTAAACAGCAGTCAGTAAGAATGATATTTATTATCCTCATTGCTTTACAGCTCATAAGCTCATACAGTTGAAAACAATACCTGCTTTCCTCAAAATTAAGAGAGAAAGAAGTGGCTTATAACAGGGCCTCTCTTGTCCTAGATTTCATTTCACAGGAATCCCAGAATTGTAAGGATGTTTAGATTAACAACCCAGCTTTATATGAAATCTATATGACTAAATAATTTAGAGACTGTTTGACCTTTAAACATGGCTATTGAATCCCTTGATATCTTCTCAAGCAAGGCAGCATTCGGTAAGAGACTGAGTTTCAGACTTTGGCTATTAAAGTCAAAATAAATTCACTTTATTTATGTGGATAAGAAAAAATAAATTGGTGAATTCTTCCCAAAGATCCCATTAAGTGATACTAGCTATTTATAAAGCACAGATTTGTCCCACATAGTGGTAAACATCTCCATCATTTTTGATTAACAGTTCCTACCTGATTTTCAGCTACCTTTGGGGATACCTGTGTTTTACCTATAATCACTACACACTGCCACATGAGGAAAGCAGAGCACACACAGTGGGACTCAGCTCCATTCAGCAGGTTGAGCTGGCAGAACTGCAAGCTAATGTCAGGCTGCCTGCCAGGACAAGGACACTGAATGGGGCAGACAGACAGCTCACCAGAGCTGCCACATTCATTGCATTGCAGGGATGTGCCTGTAATAAAATGCCTGAGGTTTCAGTCCCAGGGTCAAGATAAATGCCTTCATACATTTCAGGCAATGGTGTCTGTGTTTGTATGTCTACACCATGCTTCTCATGAGAACCAGGTATCTGACACATGTCATATTTCCTATATTTGTATATATTCATATGCCTATAACAACCTAGGACACACAGATATTCTAAAGTTTGTTTTGGCTTTAATTTCATTTATGAGGTGGCTGCCATCCTTACTTGCACTCATCACTAGAATCCCAGTTGTTACTGCAGAAGGTCCCCCTCTACACAAGCCCAGAGCCTACTAACATTAGTAACACTGCTGACAATATCCTTTCTGGAGCGGCTGCTTGGTGTGCTGCTGGTGCTGTCCCAGATGCAGCTGCCTCGCAACCTCACTTGCAAAGCTGCAGGCAGGACCTCTTGGCTAGCACCTTTTCTCATCTGGGTTTCCTTTCTTCTATTAACAGACTATGTATCAAAAGCTGTCTCATGCCTTTTGCCTTCAGGAATGCTGGCAAGGATGGTTTGTCACCTGTCTGACTGTCATTATCAGTTCATCCTATTTTTGCCCCCTTTCTTTTACTTTCTATCTTTTTTACCTTTGTGTGTGTGTGTGTTGTTATGTGTCAGGGGACAGTAGGCTATACAGTGCTTGACTGTATCACACTGCAGCAGTGACAGTTGCTGCTTTCTGGAACCCATGAGAAATATAAGACAGGATGAATTTATATGGCCTACTTGTACCAACAGCAGAAATTTCACTAGAAAACAAAAAGTGAGAAGAAATGCAAAGCTGTTACCTCAGCCTATTAACATTCATAACAGGAGCTTCTTCCTGAGGCATATCTCTATTTTTATAGAGTAATTTGGAGTATTTTTCAAAGCATAGGCAATTAACATTGACTTAATTTTTTTTAATGACATTACTTAAGGTGCCCAAATGTGAGCCCAAGTTGTCCTTTCCTAACAGCCTCTAAGTGAATACCCCAACATACGTACTTCACTTTCTCAGGTGGAAAATGCTTTGTCTGGCATCTCCTTTCTCTCAGTCTCCGTTCTCTGAACTTACCTGAGTGGTGATTAGCTGGCAGCTGAGAGACTGATGGCCCCACCACTCTTCCCAGGTGGAGAAAACTTCCAGCACTGCCAGAGAAAATGTATCTCATGCATTGCTGAGAGGAGGTGGGAGGTCTGCTCTCTGCTTTGTACCCAGAAAGTCCATCACCAGCTTCTGGGGGGAGAGCAGAGATTGAAAGGAGTAGAGGTTTGAAATATACCACCCAGGTGCAAAGTGAATGGAAGAAACAATACAAAATGAATTTTCTCATAACAGCTATGGAAAAGAAAAAATGCATCAGCTGATAAATGCTCTTGTTTTGTAAGAGCAACACTCTTTGTCAGCTCCATGTTTTCAATTCTCAAAACCTCAGAGAATTGCTGTAAATGATGTGCTTGGGATTTTTAGGAGCTATGCTCTTGCTTACATTTGATTCTCTTCCTTATCTTATTTATGTGAGGTTACACGCACACATTATTTCAGCCCCAAGAGAAATAGGCTGGCTCATTTCTCTAGTTTTCAGAACTAGATGAAAAGGAGACTCCATAGTCTATATACTATTTAAGGCTCAAAAAATAGTCTCAGCGCATTAAAGATCCTCCTGAGATAATGAATCTGTCATTGTTTTCAGGGAGCAATGCAGAACATTATTTTTAAACCAGTAACTTTCAAAAGAAAATCAGGACTGTCTTCCTAAAATTAAAATGAAATGTTTGACTGCCATTACACAGAGGACTCTTTTTTCACTATAAATCACAGTCTGTTAGAATGTATATGGTAAAGACCAGAGTGATTGCTCCCTAAACAGTACAAGTTCTTCCTGGTTGCAGTCCTTTCCAGTACAGCCATTGAGAGCTTCCCCCAAGGCATTGTGGCTGTGGAAGGATCACTGCTCACCACTCACTGGGGTGGTGTAAAGCCTGGAAAGTGGAGGAGTTCTTTGTTTCCATCACTTGGGAATAAGGAAGAGAAAAGCCTACACATACCCAAAGACTGCAAAAGGAGAATGGAAAGTGCTTCCTCAACTAGGCTGAATTTGTGTGTTTTTCCTGTTCTCTGAAGATATTTCAGTTTAAAAATGCAGAACAAAATGAACGGAACAAAGTTCAGGTTTTTTTTACTGGGGATCATTCTATCAAACGTGAACAAAATGTTGATGTTCTCCTAAACACAGACATCCAAATTCTGCCTCTGGTGAGGAGTCACCCTGGCCTCACTCTGCAGCCTGCACTGGTGAGATTAAAAAGCTTTTGACGGTTTGCTTTTTTTTTTTTTCCTTTATGAAATGAAGCAAAAAGTCTCTATATTGTGGATATGAGTTTTGAGAAGCCTGAGTTTCTCAGCTCTTTCTTGAGTACTTGAGCGAGCTACAGTAGCAGTAGCCCTGAATATTGGCAATGCAGCATAGCGCGGAAAGTGGTTAGTAAAATTAATTGCTTAAAAACATTAAAAATAGTATTTCTTTTTTATTTTGCAGGCTACTACAACTTATTTCATTTGGAAAATCTCCAGAAGATTGAACTTGTAGTACAGGTAGGAAAAGTTGGCTCTGCCAATGAATTTTGCTTAGCCACAGTGTTAGCATGTCCATGTTTTCTAAGCTGATTGGGTTGTCTTCAGAGATGTATCTCTGTGTTTTTAGAAGTTAGGGATATATTAGGAGTAGTATACAGAGGTGCGCTTCTCTTTAACCTATAAATTGATAGATGGAAAGTTGTAGCTGTCTGGCTATACATGAAAAATACAGATAAGATGTTCCACAGATCTGTGAGCAGTGCTTCCTGTTTTGAGAAGTGTGAGCATCCCAATATTGAGACCAAGACCCTTCTTAATTAAACATTGTGCTTTCTTTCATTGATATTTTTTGCGACTCATAAAAATCATGAAAATCAGGATCAAGTGGCCATTTTATTGTGAGTTCAGATCCATAATGTTCAGACCCATGGAAGTCGCCTACCCAAATGCACAGGTCATGCCACACTACCTGGAGACAAGAATGGGAGCTGCTTTGTAATTGCCGTGGCTGTAGAGTGGAAATCACCTCTACAGATGCAAGCATCGTTAGAAAGGAGTTGTCCATCCAATGCCCAATTATTTTTGATGGAGTGTGAATACAAATTGGTAGGTGTCTCTGGGAATCTCATCATTGTTCTTTTGGGAAATCTGCCACTAAGGATGACGGTAAACGTCACTGGTTTTGTTTGGAGAGGGATGGACAGGAACTGATTTTTCCAAACACCTGGCAAACTGGACTGACCTAGAGAAAGCATGTTCTGAACATTAAAATTTGGCTGCACAACACAAAGTTCTGAAAATTAACTTCCAAATCACATAGCGTCAACTTGTGGTTTTTGATACTGTGGTATTAATTACTACAACAGCTTGCTGAGTTTCTGTATAAATTGCTTTTGCAAGCAAAATTTTATTTTATATATGAGATGTATCTCTCTTGATTTTGCCCTTCTGTCACTCTCCTCACCTCCTCCTCCAAACAGATGGTCCTATAAAGTGATATGTCATTTGTTCCTGAACTTTTCTTAATGATTGTGGTGGCATTTCTAATATTTCTTGGAGGTAAAATCAGCAGCTGCCACTATAATTGTTTCACTAAGTGAATGTAATATGTTTTACCATCAAAAAAAGTCCAGCTGTGATGTTGTAATTGTTGCTTATCTTGATTAGCTTCAGAGCTAGACATTCACCCTGTAAGTTTGGATACTCCCCATTGCTGAATCCAAGTTTTGTTCAAAGCTCAGTTCTTATGCTATTTGTTATGCATGATAATAAATGTCTCTCAGGTATGAACATTTTTTCTAGAACAACTGGTTATGAGACATTTTGACTTTATTTCTTTGCCCTGTTTTGAATTTTCCACCTCAAGTAGCCCTTATGCAGACTCATGATAGAGAATTTATGACATCATTTTGCATATCTTGAGCTATCATTTTCTTGTCCCACAAATAGACTTTTTTTTCCTGGTATTGATTTGCCTTTTCCAGTTCTCAGTGATCCAGCTTCCTTGTTTATATCTTCATCTGTCTAACCTCCTCTGGACATTAAGTTTCATTTTTGAAAACACAGATATGTTCTCCTGCAAATATCAGAATGGAATTTAGAAGGTGATGTTTACCTACTCCATCTAACCAAAAACACTTAAAACAGGCTATCTCTGTGTTCACTGAAGATCCTACAAAATATATTCTATATGATCTCAATGTGGTGTGTATAATATATGTCCATATATTATTTGTTTTAATGATGAATTTATAGGTGTGAAGAAATTCATTTAAACTCAAGTATTAAGCTTATCTAATGGGCACCCATGGTAAGTACAGCAAGGGCCAGGAAAGGAAACTACAAGATATTGTTCTTGTTAACAAATTAGTGATGTCTTTTCGGTTTGTTCAGTCATCTTAATTTAGTTTTGACAATTGAATTTATCAAAGAAAATTCCCTTTTTTAAAAAATTTTCTGTTCAACCTACTACTCACTGATAATATTAGAAAGAAATTAGGTATACTAACTGCAGCATTCACTTCTATTCAACACTGAAAACACTAGTGTCTGTTTTTTGTTTTGATCCAAATTGTGGTGTGGTGAATGCCAGGCTTCTATTATTCTTTTATTCCTTGCAGCATGACAAATTATAGCAATATGACAACTTTACATCAAAGCAGAGTTCAGATTTGTTTCTTATACCTACATATGGTAAAATACATAAAGATATTATTATTATTTTTTCTTTATAATATTTACTGTTTATTTTATTTCCACATTAAGCCCAGACAGAACAGTGAAAAGCTAACTCTCCCTCTTAGAATATCTTATCTTTCAAACTACCCCTGAAAGCCAAGTATTGGTGATCTTTTTCTGGGGATTTTTATTCTGACATACCTGATTCAATTGTTCCTACCAGAGTATTCAGAAAATCTTAGAAAAAAAGAAAGGACTGCTTTAATACTTTTTTTTGGAGTAGTCTTAGAGGAGTACCTAGAAAAAAATGGGTCAAATTTAAGAAGACCCCCAATGATGAAGATCGACCCTGTTCAGTGGGAAAGAAACCAAAACCAAAGGAACCCAAGTGACAAAAAAAAAAAGGAAAAAAGAAAGAGGCCAGACAAAAGAGAACATTCACCAATATCCCCTTCAACTCAAAATAAGAAGGATGACTCTTATCCCTATACCAACTATTAAGGCATTTTTCATCCAGGTTAAATATTAGATTGGCTTCTAACAGTGTGATCAAATTATAGAACAGAGTCTCTACTTTTGATGTATTAAGAAATCCACGCATCTGAAGTACTTTGGTATACTAGAGATTTAAAAAGTTACAAAGAAAATTATTACCTTAAAATTAATTTCTACTTATGACAGGGAAACAACAGTATTGCACGTCTCTTTGACTGGTCAAAAGGCAATGCTGATTGACTAGCACGTGTGTATCTATGCATACAGAGCAGGTGAGGGGTCTCTGCTGTAGAGGCTAGCAAAAATGAAAAATAAACCCTATAAAATTCACAGAGTACATAATCCCACATTTAAGTGATTCATTTTGAGACAGGCTTTCTGGAGAAGCTACTGTTTCATCCAGTTCTCCATGATCTGAACGGATATGATCATAAAGCAGCCCTCCCACCAGCCATTGCCTTTTCCCTGATAACAACAGCTGGTTACGAAAAGATCCATCTTTTGCTGGAAATGCTTTCATTTAAATGATTCATAGAATTGTGCTCATTATGTGAAAAAGTGGGAATTAATTTATACATTTATTTATTTTGACTTTCACTCCTATTCAGAATGAAAATAAATGTTGGAATTTGATGTTGAGGAAACATTCCATTTTCTGGCCAGCCCTAGGCTGCCATCAATTATTCACAATAATACTTTATAACTTCTGAACATTTTTCTTGTAACAACACTTTAAATTCGATGGAGGTATCTATAATAAACATAATGGCGCAGACATGTTTGGTTGGCTCAGGGACAAGAGAAGGAATGAGTTGCAAACAGTTGATACATGCCATGACCTCAGCTGAGAGGTTAACATGAGATTTCTTACTGAAAGAATAATTCTAGACCACTGAAATGGGGTAAGGTGAGTTGTTCTGCCAAAAACCATTAGAGCACTTACAGGGGGAGAGATTCAATACATTCTGGCACAGGCATGATGGCACTAATAGATATAAGCAACTGAAGTGCATATAGAACAATACAGCAGGGGATGTTAGCCCAGAGCATGTAACACTGGACCAGCAACATGCAGTGATCCAAATAATTTACTTCTAAGGAAATGAGACGGTAAGGTTGTCTTTTTTCAGTTTTGGTTTAGTTTGGCTGGCTGGTTGGTTGTCTTTACAGGACTTTAACTAGTCTGTTGGTAAATATTCATGGAGGATGCAAGCTTGTCACATCAGACATTATGGACTTTTTTGGGAAGCAGCTTGCTTCCATGTGCAAAATATTCTGCAAGTACTGACCTGTGTAAGGGATGAGCATTTTCTTAGCTTTGACACCACGGCAATATTTTCAAGCAACGGATCTGATACCCATGTTGTCATTGCAGCCCTCAGCTGAATTTCTAAAAGATTTTGTGCAGCAGGACTTCTTGTGCTTATGCAGCATACTCCCTTCTTGTTTATCTACACACATCCTTGGACTGTGCTTTTTCAAAATGAGGTCAAATATACAAAAAGGCACGTGGCAATTAGAAAAAAATAAACATTTAATTATTCCAGTAGCATCATATTCATTCTTGAAATGAAATTGTCAGAATCAGAACCATAAGGGAGATATAAAGGCATTTAGTTGCTTTATTCCTATTGAGATAGCCACCTGAATATCCTAAAAAAAGCTGACCCTCTCACTTCAAAAAAGAGCTTCATTAAGCTCTAAGTGCAATATGCAAATTGCCTCTCTAACCTCTTCCTTTTTACTGTCTGCTTTTGCATAATGTAACAACAGGGCTTTGAGATTCATGCTGTGCTCTCTTTCTGCTGGGCAATCCATATAGCTACTGACTTTGCAGAACAATGATAAAGATTTTTTTTCCCCTGTAAGACCAGACCATTTACATAGCAGATGTCTTTCTTTTTAAAGAAAAAGGCAGAGTCCTTATAATTTTGAATAAAAATCTACTCGGATTTTTTCCTTCCATTCACTATATGCCAATTCAAATATATCAAGTAAAAGACTCCCCTGGGAGAAAGTCTTAATAGCCCTTTTTTAACAAAATCAAATTTGAGATGTAATGATGTTAGGAAAAAAAGTTTATTTTAACATAAACATGTTAAAAGAAAACTGTAAGCAGATCATTGATCTTTTGGTTGAGATTTGTTTTAAGGAACCTTTCTGATTTTCAAAGCTAATAAATTGCTGCCAATAAAAAATAACACAGAGAAATAAAAAGATATTCTAGAATCTCTCAGGCTTTCCAAAGTCATCTCAAGATGGAGGGAACTTTTGCCTGACTTCAATAGGCACCATCTCAGATTTGAAGCAAGAACAGATTTCAGAAAAAGTGTTACCTGCTCCTTAAAGGGGAAGAGTCAGACCCTTTCCCTGCCTCCTCTTCTTGCTTTGGGAAGATCCAAGCAGTTTTGTTTGCCTCGAGGGAAGCTGTGCAGTTTTGAAACGTGGTTCTACTCAGATGAATTAATGCAGTGTATTTTCTAACAGCAGGGATTTCAGCTCAGCTAATGGTATGAGCTGGTACAAAAAGATAATTACTTGCTTGGTTACTGTTTTCATCAGCTATACCATATTTTAGAGATATGGGTTACAAATGTTCACAGATAGTGTCACGTGGTTCCCACTGTATATTCTTACAGTACAACCAGGCAAACAACAGGTGTATTATGCAGTGCAGCCTCTACCAGAATAAAGCCATAATTGAAATGGACATTGATGTCACTGAACAATTTATCTTCCTTAAAAGGGTTTTGCTTTACAAAAGAAGCTAATTTAGTCTGGGAAATTAAGTTGATAGCCATGTGGGAGCATTTGTCTAATTCACTTACAGAGTTGTATCATTAACCATGATTGTTTGATCAATATTTACAAAACAGTAGAATTTACTCAGTTGACAGATGTCAGAGTTCCTCTCCTCATTACTGAAAGTAGATTCTTTGTGGATAACCTGCAACATCCACCTCTTCAGAGACTCAAAATGCTAATATAGTACTAATAATGGATTTTTAAATACACGGCACCATCTTCTGCAATCTTTCAACAGGCATTTAAAACCAGGAAAATCTCTTCCTAAATCCACAATATTAATGTGTACCAGATAAAGAGGTTTTACTGTGACTTTACAGCATAGGATTTAACATGGAAGATGCAGGACCTACTACATCATACACCTAGAGGAATAATCATTTCTTCTATCCTTGGGTTACGTGTGAATAAAAGCAAGGAGGGTGCTTCAGAGGAAGAAATCCTTCTGTAATTATATATGTACTGCCAGGACTGCCAATTATCTTTATTTTTCCTGTCTCTACTTTACTTCCATTGTGTCTGTTGTACTTCTCCACAGAAACTGATGTGAAAGATCTGTGAAAGATGAAACCATACCAAATGTATTCTAGATTATTACTAGAAACAGTTCAGGCAAAAAAATATCTTACAACTTCATCCTTAGTACAGAGAATATAAGTGTTCATTCTCTTCATTAAAGATGTAATTCATTCTTACAACTTACATCATCATGTATTCAACTGTATATTCTCTGAATCATGATCATAAGTCACTTCAAATGGTTTCTCTGATCTTAGATCAGCATTGTTCAATTTTGGGTAGAACTTTTTATATTAGGCAGCTAAAATACAGGGAAACTCTTCCTCCGTTCTCTAATAAACCTCACTTGCTAAGTGCCCTTCCTTTTGCCACAGTTTTAGCAAGTTCTTCATAAGATTTATCACTATCAGCACTTCAGAATCTGGATGATCTGAGATGCAGAATCTCTATACTCATAATAAATCCCAATTTCGTACTCTTTCTCTAACGAAATTTGAAATTCTAACTACTAAATGAGTCTGTATTGGTAGTGAAGTCTAGGCTGATACGTAGTTTTGGAAATTTGGAGGATGAAGCTTTCTTCAATTGCATTACAGTGAAGAAGGCTTTGTGTCAGTGTTTTTCCACTACAGTCATTAGAGCAGTGATGATATTTGAGCAGAATGCAACTATGAATTATATCTATACAGGAAAGTTGGCTGCAAATGTAATCCCAGCTTCTTTCTGCACACACAGGAACACAATGGGAAAATGATAAATGCAGAAAAAAAAAGTATTTTTCGTTTTGTTTGTGTTTGTTTCTTTGCTTTAACTCTGTATTTTCTAATTTTAATACATCTTTCAAAGTTAGAAGACATCATAACCTTTGAGGCATTACGTACTAAATTCTAATTATAGGTCTGAGAGAGCTCTGTTTAAACAATATAATTATTCTTAGTGGATCTTGACTGTTTTCATAACTTCTGTATCTTTAAATTTCATCTCTGTTGCTCAGAATTTCACTGAAGTAGTGTGAGTATAAAACTGGAAAAGTTCTTTTGAAGTAAATGGAAGTTATTCCTAATTTATCCTGGCTACGCCTACATCAGATTTTAATTCTATATTTATTCTTATTAATTTTGATCACTCTTTTTTTCTTCTTTCTCTTCTCTTCCCTTTTCATAATATTTTCTTTTAGTTATTTTCTTTTAAGCATCTCTGCATGTTGGCCTGGTTTTAAAAACAGTGCAGATACTTCTGAATGACAAGCAACACAGATGGAGTTTTTCCAGTTTCTTTCCTTTTTTACCACTTGATTTGCCTTCTGCAAATATATTTTCCTCTTACATAATTTTATGCTCTTTTTAAACCAATATGCACAGTAATAAAGCACAAGCAACTTGATTGGCTCTTATTGACACTGGAGGCCAGAAGTATGACTGCATTATGTAAAACATGCCTTTTCTTTTCACTACATTTTCTATCTTATTACTTTTCTGTTATTGTAAACACTTTTAAAATATATATACTAATCTATTAACCAAATATCGCAGCACTTTGATATGCTCAGCCATCAATACATGTAACAGATCACAACACCTATTAGAAGCTACAAATCTGTCAGAGGGGGGACAGATCAGCGCTTTTACTGACATCTGATCCTTGCCTCAGCATTTACTGAGTATTTATCACACAGATGGGAAATGTCAGTTCTATGGGTGTATTCCATAGTGTACAGTGTATGGGGGAAAGGCACCTGGCCTCTCATCCAGCTCCCTCTCTCTAATCAGTAAATGTGAAGGTAAATTGAAGGGAGACTTCTGCCTAGTGCTCATACTTTCATAATCAGCTGTTTCAGACCAGGAGTTGAAAGTGTAACTTGTCTGTGACCTGCTTGAATTCAAGCCAGGATAACAGATGCAGCACAAAAGTGACTTTTTAGTTTTCTTAAGTAAGATGTCAGCCCCATCTGATACCCTGTCTCATAATTTGGGGGTTTAGTCACTGAGATTTCTTTAGTGGGTAGTTGAGTAATGCAAAAATAAAAATACTTACTGCACTCCTGTTTTCAAATTCAATTTTTTTAGATCAGTGCACCACGAAGAACTCTAGGTTTTCCAGGTATTGGCTCACTGTATGCTTGGACCTGGGGTTTTAATTGAAATTGTCAAATTGGTACTTTTGTGAAGTTTATTTCTTTGGTTTCCCCCTTCTCTTTTTGATCCTGGTTTGAAAGTAGGAAAATAGAGACAGACGGTGATAGATTGACAGCTGATCCATTACTCTCCAAGAAAATGATACAGTGATGGACCTTCACTAATAAGAATTCAGAAGGTATTAATGTCACTTTCAATCTAACAAATGTTTGACCTTTATTATGGTATCACAGAAATGATAGCTGCTCATACTCACTCTTCAATTTTCAATGCATACTGAAAAATGCTTAAATGTAGAAAGCCCACAGATTGAAGGCAAGTTCAAGAAATTGCTTCAGGCATTTTCATAATTTATCAATAACAGAATAAGCCGGTTCATGTTGAAGTTGCCAATCTAAAGAACTGAAAATCCTGTTCATCAACATACATAGCAGGTTTTTCCTTCTTTGGGAATCTATGTGGTATGACTCAAGATTTTCATAGGTGTAGTGACATTCCCTGTTCTGGGAAGAAAGCCAGAAGTTTAATCCTATTTTATAAGTGACTGGGGCCAAATTCTATTCCCAGAAAATTAAAAGAGAATTCTGTAATGGAGTTTGAAAGGATTGGGAATTGACCTCTATCTAATATAATTTAGAATAACTTATTAAAACTATTTCACCTTTTCCACTATTGTACTGCCCATGCAAATATGCACATTGGATTTCAGGCTCAGGTGGAGGGAAAACCAGCTAAATAAAGATTGAAATTCCAATTATGTTAGCTTTATGCTTAATTTATATTGCTCCTAAAAACAATACAGTGCACAAGTTCATGACTTTATAGAAAAAATATTGCAGGCAGGACCATATCTGCTAAAAAGGATGTGCTGAATAAAAGAAATAGCTTGTAGCAGCTTGAAAAGCCCAGTGCCTTATTCTCATTAAGTGAATATATGTATGATATATTGATTCAACAATATATCATACATATATATGATCCAAACAAGCGGCGTAGAACCGGAGCTCCAGATGGAATTTATACTCACTCTTTTATTAAAATATGAAGTAGAAAAGGCATCAAATCATGCAGCAAGTTTAATGTTAAACTGCAATTTTTGTAATAGTTCATGTGAGTGGTTAATCCTCAACTGTGCAATTCCACCTTGCTTTCCTGGATAAACTCTCTTTGAGCAACTTCTTAAGCCTATTACAACTCATTGCTTTATTGAACTTCTGTGATAAAATATTTCATGTCATAAGTCTTTTGTCTGGAATGCTCTCCATGGTGAAGTATAGTTGTACTCCCCAAGCAGCTTTGCCTGTAACAAATTCCTCATTACATATGGAGTCATTCATACTTAGCAGGTAACTAGGTATTTAACAAATTCCTATCAAATATATGTATATGGATTAAGTTAATGCACAATCAATACTGTCATAATGAATGAATCCTTTAATGAATTAGCAACATTCATTCTTTTAGATTAGAATTTTCAAAGTAGTTTTGAGGGATTAACATACTAAATCCCAGTAGTGCTTTGAGGTAATGGGGCACCTAGCTTACTTATGTACACGTGACGAATCCTGACTGAGTTTTGTCTCTCAGATTTGGGTGCAAAGGTGAGAGAAGAGAGAATGAGGATGGGTTTCTCAGATGTGGGAATATGCATATATTCTTAAAGTTTTCATTCCAAGAGGTATTTCTCTTCAAGAATGGAACTTTTGGTGAAAACCAGAGAAATCTGTTCCAAATTGACAGAACATCAGAGGCTCATGTGCACAGCCTCTATTTGAAGAAACTGGTCTGGATCAGATACAGCATAACTTTAAATCCTGGGCCAAAAACCAATTTTTCAGGTGGGCTTCTCCTTCTATCATTTACACATCCACAAAAACCTTTGAAAGACCTTGGTCTTGTTGTAGTGTACAAAAAAAAAAAAAAAAAAGAGTTTTTAAAAGTTTAATTCCATGAGAATGGAACCATTTGCCAATTAACTTTGTTCATGCTGAATAATGAGGGCCTTACTAAAGGCTGAGACAGAGTCCTGCTCAGTGACACGGAGGTAATATAATTGGGCCCACAGTGAGAAATGGAGTGTGCATTTGATGCTCAACTTCAAGCTTTTGCTTACATCCTCACTGAAGTTAGTACTTGTACTAATACGTCTCTCTTTAATAGCATTTAATTACTTTGCTGAATCATGTCATATTTTCTAGACACATAGAATAATTGAAGATAATCACTTTGACCTATTGCAACCTTGGGAAAAGATTTTTGGTACTGGGCTGGAAAATGCATTGAAAACCAAAGAGAAAAGGGGAATTAATTTTGAGAATCTTTGTCCTGTATGCTGAATCATCTGCGTAAAACCATGAAAAGTACTGACTTTCATTCTCAGGTACATTTGTGTGAGTATGTGAACAGTGGCAGTTGTAACTGCAGAGTAAAACTGAAGTGTCAAGTTTTGTTTTTGTTTCTTTTATTATTTTTCCTTGCATTTGAAACATGTCAGAACAGTGAAGATTGTAAAAAATAATGTTAAGAATTCTCCCTCTTGAAAATCTAAAGGACTCATAGGATTTTGGCACTATTCTACATTTCCTTTCATCCTGAGCTTCTCATATTTGAAGTAATCTTGATTCCTAGAGTGAACTAAAAAGTACAGTAAGATATGCCATATTGACCCTTTTATCATAGCAAGCCATGGTGCCACTTTTTTTGGCAATTCTTGCTTTGCTTTCTGAGTGAAAAATATAAATAGTTGATTAATGCGGTACTTCTCAATCAACTGATAAATTAGTCTTAATCTCTAGGTGGATAAAATGCCAAATAATGTAGGCTCATTTCCTCTGTCTAATTTATCCTCTGTTCTTATTTCCAGTGTCAGAAATCAGGTCCAAGCCTTGCAGTTGTGATAGTTTTCCTGACTGCAAACATAACTGTCAAACCGCATCAAAAATTGTTTTGTGATAAAATAGAGGTGAGAGCTTAATGACATAAGGGCAGAAGCCATTCACTATTTTTATTTTTTTTAAAGCCACCAGCAGCATGGAATTTGGAGTTATATATAAATTTTCATTTTGTGTTCTATTTTGGTGCTAAGTAAAATTGAGTAGAAAAGTAATAGTTAATTTATTCAAGACTTAGTGCTTCAAAATATATTACTTCCCAAAGGTTCTGTAGCAGTAATATTTTGACTACTTTTTGTCTACTTCACATGAGAATTATCTGTGCATGAGATAACATTCAAGCATGTCCAAGATTTTAATCTTTTCCTATTGATATACAAACAGAAAATGATGATCTGTACATCAAAAGAGCATGCTTAAGTGAAAGATTTTTCAGTGTCTTTATTGGTGGAGATGATGCCTGACACGTAGGCTTGGGCTGTGTGTTAGCATTAAGAGATGAGAGATTTTGACAAGGTGCCATGCGGTTTCTGAAAAATATTTCAGGTGCTTCCACTCAAAATTCTTAACCTGTTTAATGTAATGTGTTCTTCCAGTTCTACCAGAAAACAGTATTTCCCATTACATATGGTTGTGTTGTGATTTTACATTCTATAATTTTATTTTTATTGCTCTTTGTTATTACATGTTGCCTTAGAATTCATGCTGTATTTGCTGTTAATGTTACTTTTGACAGAGGTGTGAAGATGTGAGATTTCCAGCATCAGAACCACTCAGTGTGCTAGTTACTTGCATAAATCCACTAGCATGCTGTATCAGAATCTTTTACTTTAGACTCTCATAAAAAGTAAACAGTACATGGAAATTTAGCCCAGTGTGTTTGTTTGAGTTGCCAGATTTGTTTAGTTATTTAACTGCATTTGAGAAACTGTTAGGTACCATTTCAATAAGGGATAATCCCAGCTTCTAGTTTTCAACCTAAGCAAAGAGAAAGAGGTTTTTTTCTCCTAGTAGATAAAGAACTATCAGCATTGATTAGTTTTATTGGACAGTCAAAGAACTGGGAAAGCATTTAACCATGATTTAATGCTTAAACTATAGGACAACCACATCAAAGAATGGGAGTGCACAGTACGTGTCTCTAGTGGACTACTCTGATCTAATCTGATTGTTGACAAAACACTAGCCATGAAGTTAAATAGAGATAAATACTTCTGCCTGTGTGCAGTTTAGATCTGTAGCCAGAACCATCTGTGAAATAAAACTGGATATATTAAAATGCACCGGAGTACGGTACAGTCAGATTGGTAAATGATATAAGTTCCAAGTTCTTGTTCATTTAACCAGTAAAATTGCATCCACACTAGAAAGATTTCACAGCTATAATTATGTTTTTGGATTAATTAAAGCAGTAAAACTTTCTAATGCAGATGAGCCCTTGTTCATCTCATTTCTCCACTTCCAGCACACAGACTATTGAATTTGGAGTGGAATTTAGACGCCCTTATTGTGTCATTTTGCATACATCCTGGTTGAGTTCCTAATGCTTCGCCCACTCTTGTGTTAACATTTGCCTTGCCATTTTCACTTCATGATTGCACACTCATTATAAATCAGCTCACACTACAGCTTTTTTTGGAAGCACATTTTCTTAGGTTCTGTGGCTTTCAGGCATGGAGGGGTTTTATTAGCAAATTTTGTACAGTACAATCAGTATTACATCTGAAATGGTCTTATTTATCCTGTGATTATGACCCTTAGATGTCTGGTATGTGAACAAGTTCTCTAATACCTCTTCTACTGGAACAGAATTTGCATTCTCTCCACACCAGCAATTTTACTGAGGCAGTGAACATGATAGATTGTCCTGACATATAGGTCCAGTGGTATCAACATATTTATAATCACTTCTGTTTTTCTTTTTTTTCACCTTTGGGCCCAAATATGGAGGCTTTGAAAAAGATAGCAAGGATTCAGTGGATAAAAAAAGAGAAAGAGAATGCAAGATAGCAAATGATGGCTCTGGATATTATACTTTAGAGGAGGTACAAGAAGAGAGATATGAAGCAGTAGCTTTACGTATTTTCTTAGCTTGGGCAGCTGTGTTCCACACTTGCTATCCTACTTAAAGGCCCTTTCCAGTTAAGAGCATGTGAAATAACATTTCCACTGCTCCCTGATGATTTAGTTGAATTGCATAAAATAATTTTTCAGGTCTTGGCTTGATACTGTAGGAGACTCTGCATCAAACTGCTTCCATGCACGACAAGTATTGCAGTGGGAATAGCAACCCCTAGAGTTCTAAGTTTATGATTAAGGTCCACAAATCATGAAACTGGATTAAAATAAGAAAATTTAAAAGTGAATAATTTGTTTTTACTTGGACCCTTGGGGCATATATTTTGATAATTTAAAAGATTTTCTCTAGCATCATAAAGTCTTTCATCATTCCTCTCACTTCTTTAAAAAATAAAGTTAATATTTTTACAAACTGCCCTATTTGCAGACTTAAATTACAACAAAATTCCTCTTAAGTTACTGCACTGCACGTAAATATTGAAGCATTAAAACTCTCTTAAACATTTGAACAATGGAACTTGTACTACAAAGTAATACCAATCAAAATAATTTCTACAGTTTAATGGCACAAACCAAACTAGTCTGAACCCTGAAATTATGGGCTTAATTATAGTCTTGCTTTTGTGCTGTGGGACAATGAAAGAGTCAAACAGAACTCTGCCCTGTGGCACTGGATAGCTGATGAAAACCTGGACTTCTTGGTAATGAGTTATAAAGCTTATGCATTTTCTGGTTTATAGTATAGTTCCTAAGGCAATACTGGATCACTGAAGTGTTTAATGCATGCATATGTTAGTCTGATTTAATAACAATCTGCAGAGAAATAAATAAGCAGATGAGAGCCTGGATGGGCACAGACATTCACAGGGAAGTGCAGTTAGATTAACAAGTTACTGGTTTTAATTTTAGTCACAGTTGCTGATTGTGTGATTGTCACTTAGTCATAGTGCAAAGGAAAATGTTATTTAAATAATCCAGTGATTGTTAACAAAACAAAACAAAGAAACAAAAAACCCAACAAACCATTCCTCAGTAAATATATTTGGATTTAGGTACAGTGCATTCATGCTCCTGTGCCTGACCAGACCCAGGATAATCATAACTGAATTGCAGGATACAGCAGCTCAGGCCTCCTCGGGGAGCACATAGATTTATCTGTAGGAAAGATGCAATCACAGAAAGCACTCAAAGTCAAAGTTAATCCCATGAGCAGATGAGTGAGCCCTGGCCATATTCTGGTTGACATTACAAACAGTTTCTCTCACTGAGAAACATACGTGGTTTGTGTTGCTGGCAGGAATTAAGGATACTAAAATACTGCAATTCCCTTCCTTGAGTTCTGCAAAAATATGGACTAACTGGCTTTTATTTTTGAATAGAGATACTCCCAATATTGATGAAGTGAAGGATTAAAATATGGGACACCCTCCAATTACAAGAGGATAAACAGTCCAGTATGAGCACTAAATGTATCTTAAAGGCAGTGAATACTATTTTTAGGCTCAAGTTCATAAACAGAATGGGACAAAAGGTCAGTCTGACATGTATGGCTCATTTACTCTTAAGTACCACAAAGCACCTTATAATATCTGGGTTTCATTATAAGTGAAAAAACAATGGATGAGTGGGTATGGAAAACTAACTTCCTAATTTAAATGTTATTGAAAACAATTATAATTATTTGAATCACTTAACTATATTTACTGGTTTTCAGTTTTCCCTTTGGAATAGCTCCTGGTTTTCTATCATACATCACTGGCTGGTAGATACTAGGCTGCACTTAATAGCAATATTATTTTGAGTACCTGAATGTAGCAGCAGCAGAACACATCCCGGGTTGTAGTTATGATCAAACCAATATATTCATGCAAAATGAGGGAAAAAATAGTGTTGTGTAGTGACTGGCTCTAGTGAGAAAATTGCCTGTTGTCTGCAGAAAACAAGAACAAAACAAACCCACAATGGTTGTAAACAGCATCATGACACTGTAGGGTATGTAAGAGCGTTGATATTCTATCAAAATTCCCTGTATCTGTCTAAACATGACTTACTCCATGATACGTTATTCTTAAGAACATAGAATAACACCTACAAATAGATAAATATCCGGTGGAGAATCAGCCAGTCTGGGTTGTAGTCAGCTTTTTTGTAATCATCACTGTGCCTTCTGGGTCAGAACTAAGCCTGATGAGGAAATACAAGAAGTGAGGCAAGCTGCCCATTGCTGCAGGCACCAAGCTATGGCTGCAGGCAGCTTGCCAAAGGCTGGCAGAGCTCTGAGCCTCTGTGCAAAGCACTGCTTAAGGCCAATTCCCTTGTGGTGTCTCAGCTCATCTCTGCAGGTGGAGAGCATGTAGCTACAAGACAGACAGACCAGTGAGGACGTTAGGGTGGCAGACTGAGAGGTGGTATGGGTGAAGAACTGCTGCCCAATGGAATGGGTGCCAACAGAGGGACTCTTGTGCAAGGTGAACTCTTCTCTCACAGGTGGAGGCTCTGTGAGAGAAGCCACATGGAGAGGCTATCTGGCATTATTACTTCCCTTAACAGATTAAATCCAAGAAGTTAAAATACTACCTGAAATACAAACAGATGATACCACTTGAATATCAAAGCCAGCAGGAACTGAACCAGCATGAAAAGCTGTGCATCAGTGCTTACTGTGAGGGGTCAGTCTGCTAAATGTGTAGCTGATGTGTGGCAGTAATGTCCTTTGACATACATATATATTTGTTTGATATTTTTATTTTAATTTGCATGCAAATTTTATCATTAGGAACAGAGTTACTCTTGCTGCAGAATGAAAGAAGGCTGTCTTGAGCTCAATTTCAACAGGCTGACATTTCTGACAGGGCAGGTTTCTGAGCACCTTTTTAATTGCTTTAGCAAGGATTTAGCAAGGCATACCTACAGACATACTAGGAAACAGCAACTGTTTCCTCCATACTGTGATAGGCAGCAATCAGCACTGAACTTCTGTAAACTAAGAAAACTTGTTTCTCACACTGCAGTCGTTGGAGCACGCCGTGGTAGGACTCTGCTGCCTTAATTTAGACATCTGCAGAACAGACAACTCTAGCTGAGCTAGGCATACAGCGTTCTTTATAGTCCATGGAGAGAAATAGGGAATGATTTGTCTTATTCTACAGTAAATGTCTGAAGTGCCATATAAGTCATGCTTTCGAAATGCCTATATCTCTCTAAGGGCTATTAAGGTTTTAGATAAGTAGTTCAAGACTTCTGAATTTACCCATCTATAGGCAGGTGAGATGAAACCCTTTCCTTGGTGCCCCAGCAAACAGTGAGACGACTGCTGGCAGGCACTGGAATCATAGCCATGTGTGCACAGCCCTGTGCTGCTTTAATTCAATGGTTTGCACCCCTGATCCATGGGAGAGAGGCCACGCATAAGGGATATGATCCAATACTTTTACCCACCTTGTCTTTAATAAATCCAGATAACTGCACAATATTTATCTCAAATCCAAACCTAGCAGAAAAGGACATCTATAGCCTACTCTTGGGCTGATGTGTTCTCATCTCAAGCCCCAATTTTTTTCTCCAAAATTTATAGAAGAGACAAGTGCTGAGCTTGTTTTCTATTTCCTTGCACTACACAGTCTTTTACATAAATAACAGCAGAATTCTAACAGTTCTCCAGTCAAAATGAGGACTCAAGACAGAAATTAAGGGCCAGATTAAGTTCTAATTTGCATATAATTCTGGATGAAGTACCCCTCCTTCTCTTTTCACTCATACTAGCTCTGTTTCAGTGTTGCTTTAGGGTTTCCTCTGTCCTCTTTTGTGTTGTGGATTTGTTCCTTGATTGCCATGTGATTTCAATAATATCTGTAATTGCTCAAGTTTCAGTAGCTAACTATGTTAATTGAAGAGCTGGACAGATGGCTTTAGCATCTGATATTAAGCTTACTGTGCTGAAATGTTGTAGCCAGCAGGGTTTGGAGTGTTACCATGGGAATGCACTTCCAAAGGCTACTGAGTGCTGGAAGCATTACACAGTGACACTCGTGCCAGGGCTGCAGTGACACCAGCTTTTAGGGGATCAAAAAAGGCAAGAAAGGATTGATTTAAAAAATCCCTGGAAAAATACTGTGATATGTTGGTATTCTCCAGTTAGATGCTGCATGGCCAAAAAAGGTTTTTGGTACATTCACTTCCAGAAAAGCAACAAGGCTGTGATAAGCCTTTCTTCCTGGAATAAAGTAGAATTGTCATTTTACAACTTTCATTTTAGACTTCAAAGTGAGATAAAATCTTTCTGGTCTTCTGAATCTTCTGTTCATCTCTTTGCAAAGACTTTTCGGTGACATTCAGAAAAGAGGGATGGTTTGTTAGCTAGCTAGCTAAGAATTTTAATGTAATTTCAGCAATACCCGCAATTGTTCAGGTTTCAGTAGATAACTGTGCTCTGAGATCTGGACAGCTTCTTCTTACATAAAGCGTACAGTATTGAAATGATGCAGACGTTAGTTTCAAAGTAGCATATGGCTCCTCCTCCTTTGCATGCTTTTGAGCAAGTCATTTTTTTTCTTCAGAACAAAATAATTGAATTTTAAGGCAGTGCACTTTACCTTTGAGTGAGCAGAGGACACGCTAGCTATCCATAACTATCTTTCAGCCGACAGAAAGAATTCATTACATTAATGCATTCAATAACACAGGCAAGGGAACAGAACACAAATGTGGGACCTAAACTCTTCCCACTTCCTAACCTGTGCACCCACTGCACTGCACTGCTGTAGTATCTTCTGCAAGGAAAACAAAGGTTTTACACAGGGATTGACACATTCCAGGAGATGAGATTAGAGTAATGTTAGGGACAGTATATAACTGAGGTCCAAACTGCCCCCTTGTCTTTCCCTGGGGTAATGCTATCATGTGCACACTTAATCATGTGCACATTTAATCTTTCATATTCTGCAGAGGGAAAAACAATACACATGGGCCTAATACTGCAGATCAACTGGAAAACCTGCCATTAACTTCAGTCGGTTTTCTTTAGTGAAGAAATTATCTAATCTGATTCATGCCCATCACCATGGTAACTGAACACCGTGTAGAAAATTACCTATATCTGTAAAAGTGTTTGCACATTCGCTGGATTCTTGCCTCCCTTTTTCCCCTTTATTTATACAAAGATATTTAGATTTGTTGTGTTGGGTTTTTTCCTTGCTCTATGAGAGTTACCTTAAATGGGGCCTAGGACCTGTGTTTGCTCTGTTACCAAAAGTAGTTCTGTACAGTAAATATATTTACAATTACCATTTGTTATCCATTCATACACAGTGCATATGTGTAGTTGAGCTGGCTAGCAGATTAAAAAAAGTTCCACCCCCCTTCTTTCTTTTTAACCTCTTGCTGTGACGATGCATAAATATGAATCCCATCTGCAGGTATAGCATCCTGAGTGCTGTATATTTCCAAACCTCTCCAGCAGCTGGGCTTTACGTTGCAGGTCATCTACAGTTACTTTCTCATACTGAATTACTATGATGTATTCCAAGTATGATATGAAATATTTCTAACTGGAATTCCCAGCTAGCTCATGAGAAATGGAGATGATGCAACATCATTTCTGCAAATTGGTGTGTGTTGTTTGTTTTCTGCAGAAACTTTAAAATTGCTTTTTAAAAAAACAAAACAAAACAAACCCTAATATACCCTGTTGAAAGGCTCGACTGAAGGGTTTAAAGAATACTCTTCATCCCTCCATTTCCAGTCTTTTTAAACTAAAGAAGGTCTGTCCATGAAGGTCACTCACAAATGGACCCGTATGCCATAGTTTGTCAATGAAAATACAAGTAACAGGAAGTGAAAAAAAGAAATATTGATTGGTTATTCTGTTTTCTCCTAGAATGTATTTTTATTGCACTGCTTTATATTGTGCCTGGTATTTTCTATCACAGGACACTTTTCTGAATCTGTACACTTATTATGGCATTTAGAATGGAGCTGAAATTGCTAGAAAATTTGTTCCAAGAGTGGAATCTTCACCACAATTGCCTGGTCATAGTGAAAGCCACGGAGGGAAGCAGGGCTGTGTGCCTGAGGCCTGGCCACATCTCTAGCCGCGGTGGTTTCACAGAAGTGCTGTGTGAAGCCACTGAGTGGCACTGGGCAAGATGGCCAGATGTGCCAGATTCTATTTCATGTTCTCTCTAAGCAGTGCTCCCTTTGCAGGACTTGTAGCTGGAAGGAAATTTCAGAATGGTTCAGAAGTACTTCAGTGGAGTAGGAATGAATATCAGCATTGCTCGAGACTGGAGCCTGGACATATGAACTTCATTTTCACAGTGCAGAAAATATCCTGGAGACTAAATGCGTTTGTGAATCAGAGTTGTAGGCAAATTCTAGCCCTGTGTGAATGTGATTTGTGACTTAGAACTGATGGTATTATAACCTATTGTTTTAATTCTAGTTTTGTACTGCTTATAAAGTTCTGCCCTTCATTTCCAGACGTAACAATTAGCAATTAAAATATTCCTGCTGAAATTAACCAAAAGCTCATCATGAGCTCTGTTCATTAGGCCACTTAGAGCACTGCATTATTTTACTCCCTTTTCTTGCGCATTGTGTTACTGATACAAATTTCTGATTTTCAAAAGCCTCCTACGTTGCCACATTTGTGCAAAAAAGGTGCCCATGCTTTAGATCTTGTGCCCTGTCTGAAGAGCAGTTTCGGTCCAAAAAGCCATTTCATACAAGGAACCAGCATTTACTCAACAGAACAACTTCTTGGGAAGCTGCTGAGCATCTTACTTTGCTGAACAGGCAAAACTTGTGCTTTTTTTCCTCCAATATTATAAAAGAAAACCAATAATACAAGGTGTGTGTATTCCTCTCTGCTTTCCTCTCTTTGTCACAATGCTCAGTGATGTTTTGGTGATAGGAAATTCATCAGCAGAGGTTAGCTTGTTTTTCATGCTCCACGTCAGTCTTGCAAGAGACCTGCTTTGTTCTTTATAATGTTGATATTAAATACCTGTTTCTCTCAGTGTCTTCCAGCATCCAAAATACACTGAAGAAATAGTCTCCATACAAGTCTTATGCTTTATTTATCCAAATTTTTAATCTTTTTTTTTCCCCAGTTTTGTTTATTTTAAAGCATATTTGTGAAGAAAGGCTATAGGTGTTTCTTACTGTTAAGGAAGTAACATTTGATTTCTCATAACAATTCTTCGGGAAAATATTTTTTTGCAGTAGATCAAGTGGCAATTGCTAAGGGAATTGTGGCCGCCCCTCAGTTACCACATTTGAGTGATCAAACACAGTGTCAAATTTGACTGGGGCCAGCAGTGTAGGCCAGCTGTGAAGAAGGAAGTCAGCAACAGAAAGATGGAGGGAGAGCTGGGACTCAGAAAGCTGCCACTGAATCACAGGACCTTGGTAGCTACTTCTAGCATAACACAAACTCTCTGTTACATTTTGCTTAAGGTTTTAGGTAAAACTGAACTGTTGTCCCAAATTCCATAATAAAATTTTCACTTTGGTCTTTGCAAAACTATTGAAAGTCTTTTTAATTGACTCTTCAAGATGCCTAGTGAAAATGCCATTCCAGGATGCAGAGAGCCAAGTTCTTTGATTTTCTCAATATTGCAGTGATGTAGATAATAATGCAGCTGGATCATTAACTTTAACAATGTCAGCGTGTTCTCACCATTGCATTTACATTAATTAGTCTACATATTATTATTTAACAGCACATTTCTCTTGGATGAATTTGCTAATGTACTTTTTGGCTTCCACACTGTAAAGTACCTCTGCTTCAGAAGTCATTGAATACTAGAATATGTAGGAACATGGATGGAAAAACACCTCAGAACACACCTATACATAATGCACATAAAGGTAATACTAAACAATGTCTTTCCTGTAGCAATCTTGTGCTTTGTACTATGCAGGCATCTTTGTTTCTTCCTTCCATTCAAGTAGGAAAGAAAGTAAAAGGCAGACTCAGAGGAGTGGATGTTTATGGACCTAAGACAATAGAAAAATGAATTATTCCAGCTATATTGTTTTAGCATAAATTGAGACACTGATAACAACTCAGAAAAGGAGCAGGAAAATATGCTGAGACCTCAGTTGTTCCCTGTGTTTTAAGCACTCGGGTTATGAACATCTATTAGTCTTCATTGCTTTCTTCAAGTGCATCTCTTCACAGACAAATCCAGTCATTGAAACTGAAGTATGTTGTGTTTGGATTGAAATGCAGTATCTAAGGGGCTTTGTTTTTATCTTTTTTAATCTGTACTCATAACTGTCAGAGCTGTGAAAGGCTTCTTGGTCAGGAGTTCAGATGGAATATGATCGTTTAGATTGTGCCATATTTCATGCTGTCTTTAGCTGCAGCCTGGTCCTGTGGGCTGGAAAGGGGACATCTGAGCTCCATCTTGTTCTCAGTGTCTATGAACTTTAATTGATATTGCAAATAAATTGTAATCTAGTTTAAATGGAAAAGCCAAAATGTGTAATCAATAGAGTAACTGAAAAACTGTGTGGTTTTCCAGGAAGTATGTTGGGTATGAAGAGTAGTGGGCTTCTCTTTTCTTTTTTCCCTTCAACTTTCTTTTGAAAAGAAACAAAAAATTCCTGTGTTGTACACTGTGTGATGTAAATCCAGCTATAAAAAAGGAAGGCTTATGAGCTAAGAGAAAGACAAACTAATTAATGAAGAAATTGTTTGTAGACTGATAAATATGTGTCAAATCTCTTGATAAGTAAGCAGCATTAGCATGGGGAGAACGAGCCTGTTCTGAAGGCTGATGCACAGTTTGACTAAACATAGGATGAAATTTATTAAAAGTTAAATCTTTACATTAGCAGTGTCATCTTTGAATATAAAGTTTTTCTCTTTTAATAACCCTGTAAAATAACTTACAGTCAACTTATAGAGACAACTGTCTATAGTGGATGAGATAATGAAAGGCAAGTTTTGCTTTGGGAGCCCAGATTTAATTTATTTTGCTGACAGTAAGATCAGGCAAATATGAATAGGATTTCATTTAAGGCTGAACATGACACCTGATGGCATTTGCACAATGTCATTCAACAGGTTGGAGTCACACTTCAGATAAAAGAGCTGCTGAGACCTCTTTTCTGAGTGTGTTTAGAAATCAGACTTGCAAATAGATGATGCTACTGAAAGCAAGAGGAAAGAAATTAATCTCATTTTTTGCCAAAGGGCTACAAGTTCATTCATGTGTGAGCATCCATCACAAATTGTACCATTAGGTAGTAGAAGAGCAAGTGAAGCAACAACTTAAGGGTTCTGCTACCCACAAAGTAGCACATTTATTCAGTAAGAATCAAATTAAAACTGCTGTATTGATTCATTCAGTCTTGTAAAATGTGGGCATTGAATATTGATACTTTAAAACTGTTGTTGTATTAGAAAATGCAGGATGAGGATGGGGTGAACTCCACGTGTGACAATGCAGTGAACATTTTCATTGCACGTCTCTGGTGCCAACCATGACAAATTCATGAACATTTCCAATTCAGCAAGCAAGATATTACAAATATACCCTAAGCTTTGTTGATACTTTGGCCAAAAAGAAAGTGGAATTTTCAGTGTTGTAATGTTGATCAGAAAACAACTTTTTGAATATTTAATTTGCTTTGGTTTGATTCAGTGCTTAGCAGATACAGAGGTGACAGTCTGTTCTTCTAACCCAAGCAACTCTCATTTTGGTTTTGGGTTGTTTACATTACTAGGACAAAGAGTGCAGAATGTGACTCAGTAGTCATGATGCAGGTGCAAAATTAATTGACTCATTATCATTAATCATCTTGTTTTACTTGTGAAAGTCTCATGTTCTGAAGGTGATGATGTCTAGTTTACACTCATAAATAAGCATTTGTCACCCACTGTTGTTGGGCAAACTTTCTCGAAGTAACATTTAAACTGTATACAGAAGAAGCTTTTGTGATTTGTTTAAGGAACAGAACACGTGCAGTCTCCTGGATAAATTGGTGATGATAGAGAGGCAATTCCCCTGTTCTCCAGTACCTGTATAATGTAAACTGGAATTTGCTTTAGTTGACACAGTCAATGTAATTTTTGCCATTTATTCCCTTGGTGTAAAAGTTCTTATTAGTAATATCTTACTATAGAAGAAAAAATAACTGTTTTTTCATAATTATTATTGCAATAACTACAAATTTGAGAAGCTTGTTGAAACATTCATACTGATCCCAATACTGCAACACTCTTAAATGTTTTTGAGAGACTAGTTTCCATTAGTAACATGTCCTCTAATTTTCACTTTTTTTTGGTTGATGTGTCTGTAGTTTTGTTCTGCTTGGCAAGGAAAAAACAAACTCTAAAGTCAGAAAAAAATGTGTAGTGTGTGAAATAAGAGTAGAAGAGATTTTCACACAGCCTTATCTTTATTTTTGGCAAGTGCCAGTGGAAGAGATGCATTTGCTAATCATTCAAAGGTCTGACCAGATCTTATTTAGACTTTTGTAGCCAGCTTTACTCAGGGAGGCTAGATGAGCCGCACTAGCTAGTCCCTCCAAAACATAACTACTTTCTCAGATCTGTAGCTTGCAGTGAGATCTGTGCATGTTTTGTGTGCTGACTTACAATAGAGCTTTGTCTGCACAGCCAGCAACAATAGGCTGATTGCTGTATAACAGGAGGATATTTATGTGATTGCATGGGGTCTAATGAAAAGTAGAATTTCAATACCAGGTTTGTTTTCTGGTGTGATTCTCAAAAATAACGTCTGAAGGCTTCATACATATTTCTAGATTGCTACCATTCATTTCATCTCAGAGCTCTTAATACTATTATTAAGCAAAATAAACCTTAAGACTGTGGGGATGAACAAGTGCCAGGGCAACTTCCACAAAGTAGGAACGAGGCAGACCTGGCAGAGTTCTGTCACCTTCACAGTGCCTGATGGCCATAGCATGGGGACAGCAGAAAACCAGGAGGAAAGACTCTGAGATGCAGAGTATCACCCAAGCACACTGTGCTGCTCTGGGTGCAGTAGCTATGGGACAGAAGGCTTCCTAGGCTGAAGCAGTTTCTGAGAGGCACAATAAACACAAAGGTGTGTTTACTCCTTCTCTTCTTTGGGCTGTGTCTTTCGTAGTTCAGATCTTGAAATGCATAGCACATAGTTGGGTGTGTGGGAGGCAGAGAATCCATGACTGAACTGCTGATTTAAGTTATATATTGCCCATAACTTGTTATTTTCTGGGTCTTATCATCTTCATTAAAAATCACTTTGAACTGAACATTTGTATTATTTTATCAGTTTGAAACCGACTGTTTATGTCTCTAAAAAAACCCACTCTGCACTTACTGAGTTTTTAGACTTTTATTCTACACTAGTATTTCAAATATTTTTTTTAAAAAAGAAGACCAAAACAACACTTTTAAAAGAGGTCTTTATATTTTTTATCTGTTTATTTATTTGTTTATTATAAGTATTTTGGATCAAATCATGAAGATTACAAAGGAAATCAACCAGTTTTTAAAACTACCCAAATCCAGAGGTAGCTGAGCTTGCTATAAAACTACTCATTATGTAATGATGGCCATAAAAAAGCAATTATACTATTTCATCCTGAATTTTAATTATATAATTGCAATGAATATGTTGATTGAATTCTTAGAATGTTTAATGATGTTAAAGAAAATATTATGACATTTTAACCCATGTTCTTCACAGTCCTTTTAAATGACATTGGAATTCCCACGTTCCCTCCACTTCACTGTCATTTAAGGTGATGTTTATTTTGAATGAAGCAGAGATGAAGTGAAAGTACAGCACATGCTGGATCAGATTTCCACACCTGGATCCTCCTGCAAATACTATTTTCCACTTTTAAGTGGAGGTTCGTACTTCGCAGCGTCATGCAGGCCATGCAGAATAAGTACTTTAAACAATGACTAACGAACACATTTCCAATAGAGAAGGGAAGTATTAAAGCAGTGAGCAATGCACTAATATGGCCTCACCTAAAATAGCTTTGCAATTCTCCATTTATGTTCAAGAAAAACTACCTAGAATTAGAAAAAGAGGGAAAAAAGGTCACTAATATAATTAGGAAGATGGAGAGATGATCAAACAGGAGGAAACAGGGGACTGTCTCATTCAGTCTTACAGAACGACATGGAAATGAAACTGCAGGGAGGGAGGATAATGCTGGTATAAGAATAAATGGATGTAGGAAAGTCATTAAGACTTTCAGACTGGCAGGTTAGAAGCAGGTTCCTATCCAGCAGAGCACTGAAATGTAGCAACAGCCATCCTATCGGAGTAGGGAAAAGAGCCCAACTTTTCTTAAGATAGACTTCAGTGCTTCGATACAGAAGACTCATGGGCACGGTTCTGGTGACAAAAGAAAATATGACCTTTTGATGCAGAATGACCCTTTCTGCCTTGTGTTTTATTTTTGCCTCAAGATGGCAAATTATTTCAGCAACTTAGAATCATAGAATTGTTTGAGTTGTATGGAACCTTTAAAGGTCATCTAATCCAATTCCCCTGCAGTGAACAGGGACATCTACAGCTAGATGGGGCTGCTCAGAGCCTGGTCCAGACAGACCTTGAATGTCTCCAGGGCTGAGGCATCCACCACCTCTCTGAGCAACCTGTTCCAGTGTTTAACCACCCTTATTGGAAAAAAATTTTGTGTTATATGCAGTCTGTATTTTTCTCTCCTTTAGTTTGATACCATTTCTCCTTATCTTGCCACAACAGACCCTGCTAAGAAGTCTGCTCCTTCTTTCCTGTATCTGCCCTTTAGACATTGGAAGCCTCCCCTCAGCCTTCTCTTCTCCAGGCTGAACAGCCCCAGCTCTTTTAGCCTGTCCTCGCAGGGAAGTGTTCCATCCCTTGGGTCTATTCATCTCCATGGTTCTAAGTAACATGGTAACAGGACTATTCTATCATATACTTTCTCAGCTACTTCAGTTTTTACCCATTCTAAAAGGACTTTACAAGACCACGGATTCTACCTCATTTAGGTAGGTCTGATTAGGAAATAAAGTTTTCATTCCCAACTGAGTTTATTTAAATAAATCTTCATTTGCTTTTTGTTGAAAGCAAGGTGTGCCATCTGAAATGACTTTGGGACACACTGTGAATATTCATGGTTCCCAAAGGCTTTTGATAGGGATTGTGTAACTAAGTACCAGCACAGAATTACATTCCTTGGATATCAATGCATTGGTCTCAGCTTCACTGAGGGCATATTTCATGCTTAATGTAATTACTGCATCTTCTGAATCAGATGATACTAATGTGCAGATCTCTTTGGGACTGGAGTTGTCACTTGCTATATTATTGGACAGTGTCTGTGATACTGGATTTGTTACTTCATTAAAATTCCTAGGTGTTACTATGATACCTGAATGTAAAATTGTAATCAGAAAAGCTTTCTGGCTTTTCTCCCCTCATAATTTATCAGATTGCTCAATATATTTCTCTCTAGCACTTCAGCCTTTTCCAGGGCTTTAATGGAAGTAAAACTGTCACACACACACACGCGTACACACAAACACACACAAAAAACACCAAAAAAAACACCAAAAAAACCCAACCAACCAAAAAAAAAACAAAACAACCCACCCTAATAATTACATGCATTTCTGTAACATTTACAATCCAGAAAGCTTTTACTTTGTTCCAGAATAAGAACATAAGTTAATTAATATACAGCCTGGGCTCCCTCTCAGCTTTTTAAAAAGTCTCTGAGTCAGTCTGAGTTTCTCTGAATTGTGGTAACATACAGTACCTTTATAAAAATGCCTGTCCTAACTGCGAAAACTTAACTTCCAACCATTATTGTCAACAGACACCTCACGGAGATGTATCAGACATACAGGAAAACTTACAGGACCGATGCTAGCAGTGTAGCCTTGATGCTGTAGTCATTACTCAGGCAAAACTTCCTATAATAAATGGAAAATGCTTTTTCTCTTAAAGATCTGTGATCGAGTCAAAAACTTGCAATGGTAAAATCACACAAATCCAGTATGACTAATGCGTTACTATGCAAAAATTGATCAAATTATTTTTGACATAGCACCAATGTTTTCTTTGGTATGAGGAGGCAGATTGTAAACTACAGGAAAAAAACAAAATCTAGGTAGATCAGCTCCTACTGAGTGACTAAGCAACATCTCCATCTACCTGTCTCTGAGTTAATTACATATGGGCAAAGATATCTGTCCACTGAATAGTAAACAAAGGCAATTTTTAAAACATCAGCTGAAAATGGATAAAAGCAGTGGTCTTTAGTGCTACTTCTGTCATATTTAAGAGTGCTTAAGTCTGTATCAAGCCAAGTTGAGTGTTCCCTAGAACAAGATATCAAGATCTGGTTCACTACAAGTGCACGCAGTTTTCCTTAGAGCAATGACTTCTCCAAAGCAGACAGAGAAGTGAGAGAAGGACATTCATGGAGATTGCCTGATAAGACTGTCACACATGGTAATGCTGGTAAAATGCACATGTTTTGTTTGCTCTTTTAGAAGCGTGCCTTTCTCTTGTCATCCTGCCTGCTAGGCTATTGAGTATCAGGATGAATTTGGGAGGCTTATTCTTCTTATTCTGAAGAGCAAGTTCTTATTAGTGTGGCTGGTCTGAGCAGACATAGAGCCAGGAAAACTGGATTCAGTCCCCAGCCCTTAGTCTTCTAGGGCATGGTAGGCAAATCAGTTTGGAGCTCAGAATCCCCATTTTTAAATGGATCTTAATTTTTTGACATTGATTTAAATCATTTTGAGATTTTCAAGCATAAGATACTGTATTAAAAGTAGATGGTATATTCTTGGACTTGCAATTCCCATTACAACTTGTCAGTATTAATGAGGAGTTGCTATATGATCTCAGTGAGATTGCTCAAGGACAGACATTGTAAAATAGTTGGAAAAAGGAAAGAATTGTTAATTGGTGATTGCTTTTGGAAACATGACTGTTACCCTTTCTGCTCTGTGTTCCTTCATTCTTTTTAAAAGACTGAAATTCCTTTTTCTCTGACTTTTGGGTTCAAGTTCCAAGGCATTCATCAGATGACTGTGTTTGTAAAGCACTTAGCATAAGGAGACCCCCTACCTGAATAACAGTTAAGTCACAGAGGTATTCTTAGCTCATGTAGATGAGTCATTTCCTTTGCAGAGCAGGTGGAAGGGGTTGTGGTGCATGTTGCTCTTAGGCAAGGCAAAGGACCATTTCCTTTCCCCAAAAGAAGCTGCTGCCCAAATTCATGTTTCAGACAACCTCAGTGTGAATTTGGCCACATTATTTAAGATAAAAACAACTACAGATAGAAGTCAGATGATTTCAATTTAATAGTGCCAGTTATCCTGTGCCCTTTTCTTTAAAAGCATTACATAACACGTTCCAGAATGAGGGAAAGAATATGTAAGAGTTTAAAGGCATGTACCTGGGGCTTCAATTCTAGCACATAAAATGTTCCTTTCATGGAGAGCATTAGTGTTTGAAACCCTAGAAAGATCTGACCTTGCCCAGAACAGTCTGTGATGTGAACCACAGCATGCCCCAGGACAAGGTAACCCTAGGGAGTAAAGAAATGGGCAAGCTGTAAAATACCTTTAATGATGCTGTTCTGTTTGACAAGGAAGTTCCTTCAATATCAATAGAGATAGAGGAAACCTCTAGCTAGACATATTCTAAGAACTGTGGGTTTTTTCCTTAAAGATGTGCAATGGATAAACTACTCAGAAGGCAGTCATGTGGGCTACCTTGACCATCATGCTCTGTCTGATTTCATTAGAAACTTGCAACCACAGTCACTGAGTGCCCAAAGCTTCTTTGGGCATTCATTGCTGTGTGGTAATGAATGATATCTACCAAGGACAGGAGAAAAATAAAGAAATTAATATAATAAATCGATGGTCATAAATTTGTAATAGATTTGTCAACTGTTGGATCAGGTAAACCACAACTCATTCTTCCAGTTCTTCTGAATAACAAGGAGCCTCTCTTCCTCACATCCCATTTTTTGTCCTACCTCTTGTTTGTGTGCTTGTTTATTTGTTTTCTACTGACAGACCTATATTTTTTTGTCCATGTTGGAGTGACGAGACAGTGACACCTGGTGACCAGTTGTGTGTATTTTATTTTTGATTTTTCACCATAAAGCACTTTCCTCAAATTCTGGTAATTATTGTGGAAAAAAATCATTAATAAACAGGTTGATTGGTTTCAAAAAGAAAAACCTCAGCAGGTCCCATAGAATGAATATGAATGTCACCCTTAGTCTAATCTGCCAGAGAACTAAATATTAAGTAATTACTTACCCATGTCTGCTATTGTCACCAAGCTGTTTATGTCAGGTCCTACACTGTCCCCATGGGCAGGGAGCTGTGTCATTCACAGCTGCTGGATGTGTGGCCTGAGCTGCTGGCCACCCGCAGGCACACGAGGCTATTTGTTGCAATTAGACCTTGAAATAGGTTGCTGACTTCTCCATATACTTCTTAAAATTAAAAAAAAAAAGAAAAGAAAAGAAAGAAAGAATGAAAAAAAGCTGAACACTCAGCCTAATCTGCTGCCATAGATTTGTGTTATTTTTTTTTCTAAGTGGGCTGCCAGCAGGGCTCCTGCTAATAGCCTGATGTCTCACTGTGCTGTGCTTTTTGGACCTATTAATTTCATAAACAGAAACATCAGTGCTTCTCCTCCCTTCGGGCTTTAAGGGCATGTGCATACTTAGTCTCTAGTAGCACAATGCTGTGGCTGCTGAAGATGCATCAGCTACATCATGCAACTGCTTTAGCTCTGTAATGTTCCAGGGATTGTTCTGATGATACTGGGGAGCTGAATTCGTCCAGAGATTCATGAAGAAGAAAGAAATCAAGTGAATAAAGTACAGAGCTGACTAATCAAATGAGCTTCCTGCATTCTCCTGTGAGGATCCAAGGATAAACGGTGCTGTGTTATGCTGTTATCCTTTGCACTGGTGCTGTGTATTAGGATAAGCATGGCTGTTTTTCTGAGAAATGATGTGTCCTGACACTTTAATACCATTCCCCCATTTCCCTGCCATGTGTGCCCTGGGTGCAGCCCATCTGGGCAGGGAGGCAGTGGAACTTTCCCCTCTGAATCCCCACTGCCTGCCCTAGGCAAGGGCAGGAGGCTCCTGGCCTCCCCTTCCATAGGCAAAATACCTTTTGGTTTTCCCCCAAACCAGCACCAGAGCTTCCTTGGGGCAGTGCTGCTCCTTAGGACAAACTTCTGTTTCACTGCTTCACTGCTTCACTGGTTTTAGATGAATATTTTTTTCATAAGAAAATGTTTAAAATTTTACTTGCTGATGGTATTTTATGTTTTAGTACTGCTTTCAAAAATTAGATTTCCTTATTGAGATCTAATGCTTTACCAATTTTGAGCAGAGGAGAGAAAGCAATGCTTTTAGAGGCAGATTTTCAGAGTCAAATGACAATTTAGGAATACAAGTACAAGCAAAGGGAAATTAATTTCATGATCAAGTTATAAACAAGGGCTACGTAGTTCTCCTGTGCTGTTAGAAAGCTTGCAGAAAATTGCCTAGGTGTGCTCTGGGGAACTGACAAATGAGTCATCTTCTCTGTGCTCTGAAAAAAATAAAAGGTATCATTTGTATGTGTACATGAACAAAATCAAATTAAAATGTATGCTGCACGAGGGAACTGGTTGATACCAGCATCCAGGGATGCCAAAGCACCGTTAAACAAAGGATTTAACTCAGATATTTAAGGCAACAGACTTTGCATCATTCTCCCTTACCTTGCTTGGTGACAGATCCATTTTCTTTGTTCATAAAAGTGATTGTTAGGAAATCTGCTGGAACAGGGAGGAAGGCGCAGCCAGATATCTCAGTGAGACTCACGGACACACTCCTTGACAAAGCTGTGATGTCCATCCCCTTCCTCTCCCATTCCAGGCCTTTCTCTCTGATGATGGGATATGACTTTGCATCCAGGGTCACACTGAGCTCATGTCAATGTGTGCAGCTCTGGAGCTGAACCCTACAAATGCTGTAAAAAAAAAAAGAGGATCCCAACAGCAGAGCTGCATCTCCCAGGCTCCTGCTTGAGCCCCAGAGCTTTCTGCCCATGGCAGCCATGCTGCTAGCCCAGGCCACAGACTTTCTTGTGTTCTGCCTGCTCTGCTCTGCCATTTCATCGTATTGTCTAGAAAGAAATGCAACTAATCATGAAATACTAATCTGCTATTAGTGTCTCCACTGAGGTGAATAAAGTGGTACAACATTAATTAAGTTTAATTTCTCTGCATATTTGTTCTTTCTATATTCCCAACTCCTGCAGGTTTTAGCAGATATGTAAATTATGTGTAATCCGTTATGAGAAATAAGTTTCAGTTATTAATATTTTTATAAAGCAATTAGAATAATTTTGGAGTTGTTAAAGATATTTTGGGTCTGTATCATTTTCTTAACAGTACTGCTGCATGTAAATGAAAATGGTTGTTGTACACTCCTGACCTAATGCAAGTAATTCAGCAAGCATTACTATACTACAGATTTTTTTCCAATTATTTTTTTTGCCATCATCTGAGCAAAGATGGATTTTTCCAGAATATCGTTATCAAGCATTCATAAAGAATAATGTTTTGTTTGTTATGAGTGATACATTTTAAGTCATGTTTAACGCATCTGACAGTAATTTATCCCAGAGCTAGATGGTGTCACGAGAGAAGAAAATCAAAATTCCTTTTACTTTGCTACGACTTCAGTCCTACTTGTAGTGGTAGCTGAAATTGCTATTTAGAAAAATGGAGTCACTAAGCACCTGGAGGTACAATGTCTGTATGTGAGGAAATCCGTGTGATTCCCATGTACGTAATTCCCTCAGCCTCTGAAGTACTTTAGAGCTTCACTTTCTCATTCAGGTGCCTTAGATTTCTATGACCTTGATTGCACTCTGATGTTGTGCTTTCCAAAAAACTACAATTACGGCTGCAATTAAATGTCTGAATTTGTGTTTTGAGGGCTACTTTGCAGTGGCTTTCACCTGCACCACATTTATTTGTCACTGGCTGTTGGTTTTGTGTTATTTACTGTTTAAATTGACAGAGAAGAGGAAGTTGATTGAGTTTAATAACATTCTCCCTAGTGTGGCACTGTAAGAGATAAGGATGGACATTGCAGGTTATTTTTACAACTGCTAAAGAAACTTCTGGGTGGTTTTGGGGCTGCAGAGACTTTTGAATCCCTTGTAAAATAATTAGGCTTTAAAGAAGGAAATCGAGACTTACAAATAAAGAGGAGCTAAAATCTCTCATACTTTGATTTAAAGGAGACTGCATCAACTTCTTTCAGTTGCTTGCTTTTATATCTAACAAGGGACAATTTTCTTATTCAGATAGGGTCTTTTCTAAGACCTCATGATACAAATATGAGATCCTATCAGTAAGGAAGGCAAACCTTAGAAAATAAAGGATTAAAAAAGCAGAGGAGTAATAACAAGCTTTGCATCTTTCTCTCAGCAGTACAGACACTTTGATGGCATTCTGTGTGCTTCCCCAGTGTGAGAACACAACCCACAGTGGATGGCAGCCCCTTGTGGTGCTCAGCTTCACGTGTGACCCCAGGCAACTGTAAAGGGAGGGAGAAGGCAAGACCAAGCAGTTTGTTAAAGCGAATTCCCAGCACGAGGAAATAGATGTCCTTGAAAGAAAACAGGCAGAGGGTGTTCTGCACTGGTAATTGGTGCAGAGAAACAACATGATCAGCTCTGATTTCGTGCTGGGAAAGATGCTGATCTCACACACATTGAGGAGGGCTGGCAAATTCTGAAAAACTTGCTGGGATCGCAGAATGAAACCACTGCAAAATGTTTGATTGTCATGGATAGCATCATCCTTAATGACAGAGCAATCTTGTTTAACCCAGTTTAACCCTTCCATCATCTAGCAGCCTCACTCCATTCTTGTTAGCTAAAACTGGGAATCTATAATGTGTTGCCAAGGGGTAGGATTTGTTTATCAGAAGGTGGCAGAAATCTGTCTGCATAAAAAAATAAGCTTTTAAGTGTTTGCCAAAGCCACTGTGTTTTTATTTCATTCATTTCAGTTTTTACCTTTAGCTGAGGATAGGGTAAGTATTGAAATTAGTAAGTACTCCAGAAAAGGAAATGTCCAAGGGGAGATAAAAGTGAATTTAATTACTAATGGACAGATAGTGAAACCCAGGAGAAATATCTACATATTTATAAAAAAATACAGTACATTTTAATGATACTCTGAGAATGATCACTAATCCTTTTGAATCAATTAAATGTTACCTCAAGTGCTAAAAAAATGTTGCTCTTCTTCAGGAAGCACAGTAATGTCTGTAAAAGCAAAGTAAGCAGAGAGGAAACATTGGCAGGCGTGTCAATGCAATGTGACTGCTTACCAACACAAGCGGACATATCTTCATGCTGACCATGTGAACGTGTGGACATAATCTTTTGTTTGCATAAAGTCTACTGAAAGTCAGCCTCTCAAATCCGAACTGAGATACAGAATGACTCAGGATTTGTTGTCTCCATCAGTGCCAGTTCCAAGCAGAGCATATCAGTGACCTGTACCTCTGTCCTTCTGACTCAGTACATTATTGATGTGGAGGATGTGAAAGCATTCAAAAACTTCGTTTCTTCATCTTGTTTTGAGAGGAAAAAAGACACTTGGGTCGCTCTCAGTGTTGGAGGATTTGTGATAAATTCATTCGTCTGTTTTTAGTTTAGTCTCAAACTTCTGTCTAGAGACATAGACACAAAATATTTTATGTTCTTTGAAGACATCCATCTGACTTCCTGCCTCACAGAAATGGAATGGGTATCTGAGAAAACACGCTGACAGTGGCAGCCCAAAGCATGAATTTTCTAAGAGATTTCTCAGGACCTCTGACTTCTGGCAGGAGCAGTCCTGGCCTGAACCACAAGCTATATCTTTTTAATAAGCTTATATAATTTCTGAGTGAAGTTTTTTGTATGTTTGTTTCTTTGTTTTTGAATTACATAAGCCACACTGAACTCAAAGCATTTATAAATTGGCGTAAGGAAGTACTGGTGACTTCCTTCCTTCTGAGCTACATCCACCCAGAGTGATCATTAATTAATGTCATTTGTTCATCCCAAATGGCTGAAAACAAGGATTACAATTGGAAAGAGCTGGTAACACTGGATGAGTGGTACTGATGTCTGATTGCAGCCCCACCGAACCTATTGCCTGGGCTTTGTGAATGCCACAGCACTTTCTCCTCATCTCTAGGGATAAGCAAATTTCCTTGCTGTGGTTAGTAACACACATTTTTAGTGTGTTTTCTTTCAATATAGGTTATCTGGAAAATTCAATTAGGAACTAACTTAAAAAATGGAAAACAGCAGGCTGTTTTTAGCTTCCGCTGATTATGGATGGTAGAGGGAAGCCATTTAATACAGAGCACTTAGAGGAACATGCAAAATGAGACCTGAGAACTTGTATAAAAGTTTTGTTTTGTCAAGAAAAATTGAACAGAATATGGAAGGAATGATGGAAATTGATAAATATGATTTAAATATCTGGAACGGGTTAGAGTTTGTAATATTTTCCATTTGAAGTGAGTGCAGACTTTGTATTATGTTATTCAAAGGCTTTTATGCCTTTTTTCTTTAACAAGGAAAGAGTGTAAGAAACGTGGGTCAATATGCTGGATAGCTGGCTTAATGACAAATATGATTCTAGTAGGACAGAAAATACCTTTCTATCCCCTCCTTTTTTTTCTTTCTCTGCAGTTCTACATTGTTGTTTGGATCATTGCCGTCGATCATTAAATTATTTCCCTTTCAACTTTACTTCCAACCAGAAGGTGCCACTCCTTAGTTCCATTTATAGTGATTGCAATCCTGTTCTAGTACTGTAAGATGCAGTGGTTTATGGAATTATAACAGAGATAATGTTTCATGCTCAAGCTAGCAGTTATCAGCAATTTTGATGATGCGTTGGAATCTACCTAACCGTAAAAGGCTCTTTGCAGTTAAAGAAGTGTTCAAATTAAGTTGAGGCACTTTCCATTGCAAAAATCTCTTTAATAGACTGGTTAAAAGCTATTTTATTCCAGTGTAAATCCACCTGACTTTGCTAGAGAAAACTGCCACCCTCAACGATTTTAAGTCAGTGATGGCATATTTGGCCATTACTTGCCCCCTAAAGTGAATTCCAAAAGATAATAGTTAATTATCCTATATATTTATTTTTTTTTCTAGAAGGAGGCTTTTGAGCATGGGTGCACAGTGAAGCCTGCTAATGTGAATTGCGTATCTCCATGTCATAATGATGTAAAGCACTGGCCATGAAAGATACAATGATTGATTAAATTTTGGCAGCAATGTTCTGTAACCAAGTCTGCGTGCGATTCAGTTCAATGCATCATTTTTACCACTGCTCAGTGTAGTTTTAACCTTGCTTGCTACTGGTTATGGGCCAGATCCAGAGCAAGCAATCTGGCAACCTTGGGAAAAATTGAAAGCTAATAGAAAATCCTGTGAGAAGTAAAGAATACATGTAGAATGAAACAGTCAATGAAACAGCCGTGTCTGCACTGCAGTGAGCAAGGCAGCCTGCAGAGGCAGCGATGCTGAAGGGCTCCTTTGGGTCACACAATGCAGTGTTGTTTCCTGGTGACTCTGGGAATCTTGCACTGATAGGTCCCAGCTCTGTGTCACTGCACTTCTTCATGCATGGACTTGGAAAAGCCATCCAGCAGCACATTATTTTTCTGTCTGTACATGCACCAAATATATATATAAACAGATTGATAATCAATAATATATGGGCAATCTCTAGTTATATGTTAATACTAATGTCAGCATGAGAAAAAGCATCCAATAAAGCAGAATATATGCTTGTGTCGTTCCTGTCCTTGCATGTTTGGGCATTGCACTGTGAGGTTTATGAGCACAAGTTCTGTTCTGTATCCTTACAGCAACATGTGCCACCACAATTCATCATTTACTGCCTGCAACAGATATTATTTACTAGGAGTTAAATTTTTTTTTCATACATAGCTGGAGATGCAAGCAAGGAAGAGATGAAGTAATCAGGCAAAATCCAATATTTTCCACTCTCTGTGGAAGTTTTTTGGCAACTGTTTTGTTTTGGTATGGTTTTTTTTGGGGGGGGGGGTTGTTTTTTTTTTTGACTGCAGCACTTGCATGGACAATACCCTGTGCTATTCTTGCTTTAAGAAGACACTGGATATCAATGCCTGCAGAATACAGTGCAGTGCTAGGACTGGTTCATGATAATCAGCACAGAGTTCCCTATGTGGATAAAAATAGATTTTGAAGCCCTTCAGACACAGACTTTGAAAACTTGGACTGTCTGTGAGCAAAAAGTAGTGCTGCATGGATATCAGAGCCATGTGTTAGGTAAGTGCAGGTGGATCTCTAAGTCTTTTTCTCCCCAGAAGTCCATCATGCAGCACAGGAAGTTCCCATCTTTGATTTCTCTCATCCTTTCCTCCCATACTTCTGTGCCTTTTTTCGTTTTTGTATCCTCCATCTTCCTCTGCAGGATTCAAGGGACTGTCTGATGAATTCTCTCATTGAATTGGCAGGAAAACGGGAGAGATTTGGACCTTGTATGTAATACCCAGAGCTAAAGAAAATAAGCCACATGAAATGAGAATCCAGGTGAAAATAAGTAATATATATTTTTGTTCTGTCTGTAGTATTTCACATAATTGCTATTGTGCTGTTGCTATGGTAATGAGAGCATTTCTCTATCTCAGTATTGTTCTCTGTCCCATCACTTAGATCTTTTACTGCCCCTACTTTTGCTAACAGTTGAATTGCCCATCTAGAGGAGTGGGTCTTTTTAAGTTGTTTTTTATTTTTATTTTTTTGATCCTACTTTCCTGTAGTTAAAAATAGGCACATGCTTACAGGCTTGTTGGTTTGTTATCAGTGCATTCTCTATCACATGATCAAGCTGCTAAATAAGTGGTCGAGGCTCTCTCATTCATCCCGGAGTGTTTAAAAGACCTCTTAAATTAAGGCCAGCATTGTCTCTTGAAGTGCTTTAGAAAACTGACATTAGGAACACTGAAATGAGAATACATTTATATATATAAAGTCCACACTGTTTTAGCAATTGTAGACCTTCCACATCTTGTGCAATCTTGCAGTTAGAACTTGACAGAAATTGAAAGGCTGTAAGGCAATGGACTGGATGCTGAGCATTAATCATCATTTAGAGTGCAAAGCCAAGATATAGCATATGATTAGGACACCAACATTTTTCTTAGTTTGGAAGGCTGTTTCCAGTAGAATTTCACAATCTGAATGGAAGAGTTCACTAATAGTGGGCAGCATATTATAATAATAACATATCATCTTGTAGTAGAAGCATCATCATTTCTCAGGCACAATGGATGCTTCATTTTCATGTTTTAGAAAATCAGAGCTAGTGACTTTTCTGGAGAAAGAAAATAGGATAATGAGGGACAATTTCTTAAGACAAATTTTATGACTAAGATGGTTTGTTACTTATATCTAGATTAACCATACTCTGAATGATTTTGTCCTTCCTGGTGTCATGAAGGCAGTGGGGCAAGCAGAATAATCTGGGAGCTCTCATGAAGGACCAGAAAAATTGTGTTTCTGCTAGATAAGAAACCATAACATAAGTGACAGAGAAAAGGAATCCAACGCTTCCTGAACCACTGAACCCATACTGGGTGAGTTTCCCCCATTTACATTGTGGTATTTGAAACTAGCTGATTTGGCTACATCTCATTAGAGTGATTGACATCCATCTTTGTGACTCCTACTCTAATTATGTTCTCCAAGATCTTTCTATAACTTACCAGCAGAGCATCTGCTCTTTTCTTCATCATCAGGAATAGCTGAGTTAGAACTCTGTCCCTTCCCAGATCACAGTGTTCTCTCTCCAAACGACATCTTTTGTAGGATATGTATGTAAAAGTCCAGTGCCACTTTAGGGCACTTTCCAGTGCCATCTTGTCTCAGCTTTTTTTTTAACCTTAACAGCTGCAGCAGATTTCATTTTTTCTTGGAGAAAACCAAATGCATGCAAGCCTGAGAAAAGGCAAATATTATCATAGGATGGACTGAGACAATAAAACAAAGAATGCTGTTTTCTTTCCAATCTTCAGATAAGCATTAGTCTTGACTTATCCTGTTCATCTGAAAAATATGGTCAGTGCTATTGCCAGTTGTTCAGTGAAAAGCTCCAACTTGTCTGCAGTCCTGTTTATATCAGAATGGCAGCTGTTGATAGAGACTGTAATTTCTTTCCTGCAATATTTTTCTTTTTCTTTCTTTTTTTTTCTTTCATCTGTTTTCCCATAAGACCCATGTAGTTAATTAAGCTGCAGAATCACTGGCCGTGACAATTGCACCTGGGTTTCAGCATTTAAAGGCTTGAACTTGTACTGGCCAAGCTGAGAACATCTCGTGCCTTGTGTGTAGCCCTGTCACAGTGAGGAGTTTAAAGCACTGTATGCTTTGAGTTTACACTGTGTATAAAATGACATTTTAAGTTAGCAAACAATTGCAACTCATTGACAAAATCATGCGGAAGGGGGAACATGAAATACCACATGCTTTATAGCTTCATAAATGTAAAAAAAATGATCACAAGAAGTTCAGTTAGCTGCTAAAACTGTATACAAAGCTGCAGAGAAAATTCAGTGTTAGCTCCTTTCCATGTTTGTTTTGTACCTTGCAGTGGTGTTTATACAAATATCGCCTTTTGGCTTTGACTCAGTGTATTCTGGATTGAACTTAAATCAAAGCAGAGCTTGAAATGCAGCCTGATTTTACATTAGCAAAGATCTGATTGAAGAATCAAATCTTTGTGAAAGTAAAAAAAAAAAATGGACTTGGGAACAACAAAACTATTAGCTTTCTGGGGAAGGAATATGCCAAATTTGCAAAGAAATAAACGTGAAGATTTTACTTGGGAGGGCGTTACCTACTTGGAGGGGACCCTAACACAGTTTACAGAGGCTAATATTTTCAGTAATAAGATTTTTCTGAACAGGAGATGCATTCTGACTCGTAATTATATACAGCAGCATGCTCAACTGATGGAAATTCCACTTTATGCAGCCATTAAATGCTGACTCAAGAAGTTAAATGCTTTAGAGCCACCGATGCTTTTTTCCTTTGCTTTTCATTACATTCCATCAGCCTTCAGCTTTGGGAGGAATTTTCCTTGCTGTGTTTTCAGAGGCTACTACTGATAATTTTTTAAAATGAAACTTCTAAAAAATCGAAACTGTAGTTTTATTTTAATGAAAAGAAAGCTTTAGTCGGAGGTGTATCTGCTACATGTTAACAATTATTTATGAAAGTCAGGTTTTACCACAGCTTCCTACTCACATAGCAAAGGAAAGCTTTTTGTCTTTGAAAGAATCCCCTGATGTTGATCTTCAGGCTTTCAGCTGATCCAAACAGAGGGATGTAAGCCAGTTACTTGACTGGAATGCTGCTGTACTGCACACTGATTAAAATAGCAATTTGTAACAGTCGCCATAAATGCTTTTTCCATTTTCTAGAGATCAGCTGATCAGCTTTTAATGTTTACACTTAATAGCTCAGTGAATGTAATAGAGATTTCTAGTGGCTGGGCTCATGTATGTATTTTCATTTTTCTTGTCATATGGCAAAAGCCTTATCCGCTACGATAGCTGTGACAGTAATTTCTCCTCATCGTTTCCAAAGGGAATTTCACTGTGCCACAGTCTGTGTCTAAACTTATTTCTGGTAAGGTCTTCTTGGTTCCTCCAAGTGTGTCCCTTTTGGTGCATAATCTTACTGTTTATTGTACTGCGACAGCAAAGGGTTGGTCAGAGAGTGGGCCCGGGTCAGCCAGGATTTGTGTATGCATATCCCAAAGCACTTAAAGTTCTTATTTAAGAAGAAGAAAATGCTGAAGGAAAAGAAGTCTTACCTTACCTTTACCACAGGGAAGGGAGATACAGAACAGTTTAATTCCTTGCACAGATCTGTATGTGGGAGAGTGGGGAGTGAGCTCAGATCTCCTGCAGCTCTAAAATGCACATCTATCTTTCCTGTTCTATTTAATTTAGAATAAGTGTTCATTTTAAACTGTGCTTCCATATAAATCATTTAGTAATAATCCATCCTCTTGAAACGAAGGCTATAACAATCAGTTGGATATGAATAATTGGTACTAAAAGATAGGTAAAAGTGTCTCTTTCACTATAAAAATGTCTCCCCTTCTGAATCAATTCAGCATTTTCTCTCTCCTAGAGAGAAGGATATTCAGGATGGAAGAAGAGTTTTGTTTTCGTTAAGAATTCTTTTTTTTTCTCAGATCAATAAGAAAAGCCCCATCTTTTCATTACTGGGCAAGTATGAAGAAGTGGACTCCTCCAGCTATTCACAAAACATCTGTAGCATGTTGTCAAATTGCCTGGGGCAATTACAGTGCCAGGCAGATTTGGATTCACTGGTATTACTACCTAAAATGCTTGCAACAATTAGCTAAGTCCTTCTGATGAAGATAGTCTTTATAACTCAAATGCCACACCTTGTTTGCATAGAAGAAAGCAAGTTGCTACTCACATAGGGTACAGTGGGTGGTTTGGAACTATGTTTTCTCTAGGCAATCAGCAAACCTGATGCATCAGAGGACTCTGTACTTTTTACATCTGTTTGCACCAAAATATTTATTTTAGTTATCTTTGTTTAATTGAGTGACCCTTTGAATCAACACCTTAAATAGAAGATATGGAAATATTTACTGAGTTCTTTGTACTTAATAGAAGGTTGGCCAGGTTGGGTTGTTTTGGTTTGTCATAGTTCCCCTTCACAGACACACAGGATCCCCAGCCACCCTGGAAACAGTGCATTTATCTCCTCTCCTGTGTCTCTTTAGGCAGCATCAATTTGTAAACCATTAAGAACACTCAGGGGGAAATTAAAATCAGTGAGAACTGGAGATCAGAAGGCCTCTTTTCAAGTTATGTGAGCTCATTTTAAAGCTAATCACTGCTATAGCAGGTGATCCTTAGAGGAATGGCCATAATACCATGTGCTGGTAGATAACAGGTCTTTGCAGATGTGTTCCAGAGTTCATGGTGCAATTTCCACTCTCGATCTATATGGGAAAAGAAGCCACGTGTGCCATGAAGGGTTCACATTCAATATGAGGATGAGTTTAATCCAGCTGAAATTGAGGGAAATTCTGCTAAGAGCTTCACTGGGGCTGAGATTTCACCTTCAGTTTTTGCAAAGGAAACGATTGCTTCCCAGTTTAATGATTTATTCTTCCTTTTAAGTTCATCCTTTGATTAGCATTAAATTCGGGTTAGAGCTTCTCTCCATCTTACAGAAAGCAGCAGTGGCAGCAGCACGTGGCTGCAGGGAGAGGTGAAAATAGCTGCCTTCAGAGGCAGGCAAAGAGGTGGGTCTGTTTTCTAGACTAAACATTGGTTTCTAGACTAAACATTATGAGAATACCAGGGTAGTGAAATATCAATCATGGCATCTAATTTAGAGTAATTCAAATCGTTAAAAGAGCACAGAAACCTTTGAAGAAAAATTGCTATTTAAAGATGATGTCTATGTTTTCTCTTTCAGTTCTGGATGTTTCTTAAGCCCCTGAAGCCAATAAAGCAGTAAGGACAGGAGGCTCTCATAGCCTGCAGTGGGGTTAAAGCCTCCTGAGTGCTCCTGCTGCCACATCCCATGAAATGAGGCCTGGGGTGAGGGAGGGTCAGGGGGACTCACAGGGGTCCTTTTATCCTCTTTAGAGAATTCCTATGAGATGGGAAGAAAATAGCCTCCATTAAGACAGGGAGGCGGGAGCTGAGAAAAGCTTTGACTCCAAGGAGAACCATAAAATATTAAATTGAATGGCTTCTGGTGAGTGAGTGTTGTACTGCGTCTTGTTTAATAGAAAGAGCAGAGCATTGATTAGAGGAACTGAAAAAGCTAAGCACGCAGGAGTGTTTATTAATGCTGTCTGGCTTTATGCTTATCTTTCATGTGAAAGTCTTACAAACAGAAAACGTACAAATACTTGAAAAGGGGAATCATCAGAGGGATGAATTGGTCTTAGATCGATTGTTTTGCTATTTAAAAAGGAATGTGAGGAATTCAGTGCTTCAAGAAAACTCTTAAAATTGTATTTTGTGGAAATAGAGCTGGAAAGTTTAGATCTGTTAACAATTACTGAAGCCAGGAAAGCTGGGGCAGAGTTTGGTGACTAAAAAGCAAAGGATTTCTGCTGGTTCTGAGTATCTCCTGTAGAAAATCTACAACACAATTATTGTTCAACTATGGTGCTTGAAATGATGAGTAAATAAGGACTCAAGGCCCACACATTCATTTTTAAGCAGGTGTTTAAGGCCACTGACTTCAAGGATCTTGCACAATCTCCTTTACAACATGCTGCACTGCAGGCTCATTATTTCTATCCTGGCATTGGCTCTTTACCCTGTGTACACATTTAATATGAAAAGTTGAAATGCATAGATCATCTATGCAGATAATAGCACTGCTTATTCTCTGTCATCTTGGCACAAAATAATTTACTGTTGATACATTTGATAGACAATAAGCGGCCTGAATCATAACGTCTTATAAGCAACTGACAGTAAGCTCTTCATGGGAACCTTCACATCTGTCATTTTTACCTGTTTTTTTACAATACAAGCAGGAAAAAAGCAATGGATTCAGTAGCTTTTAGTATGTTGTTTATTGTATCACATATTTAAATGTGCAGTTAACATAGACAAGTGCTTACATGATTTCTGTATCTACATTTGTTTTTTCACTAAAGCTAAGAAAGGAGCAACCCATCTCAGGCATCACTGAGGCTTCAGGCCTAATCTGAAATCAGAGGGACTTGTTTCTTTTCTCCCTCAGGCAGGCACTGCTCTGCCACATCTCACTGCCCCCCAGTGAGTTCTCCTGACATTTACTTCTGGCTGAAGAAAAGTCACATCACAATATTTTCTCTAAATATAGCAGCCAAGAAGAATGCCCATTAGGCATTGCTCTGGGCATTGCTCTGGGCATTGCTGCTTTTTACAAGTGTGCCATAAAGTCTTTGGAAAAAAGTTTTACCCTGCTCTTTCTCAAATGAGCATGGGTTACACGGAAATAATTTTTCCCTCTCAAAACTGTTTAGCAGCTTTTAGTAGTTGAGTGATCCATCAGTTGATACGTACATATGTGGTGCATTCAGAACAGCTGGAAGATCTCGTTTCCATCTTATCATTTTCACATATGTTTACATAAACCTCTAACAAGCTGAACTTGTAATTTGACATATTAGATCTCATGGAATTTCACATCCCACTGTCAACAAGTTGTGTAACGTTACAAGAAATCTCTTTGGAAACATGCTTGAGATAGCCATTAATAATGCCTTGCTAGTGTCAGAATAGTTGATTTTTGTTGTTGTTTTGGTTTGGTTTGTGGGATTTTTTAGGCTTTTTTAGCATTTTATCATCTGGCAGCTTAATCTTTGCTTTAATGAACAGCAGCAACACATTAAAATGATGGGAAAATTACTACATTAACTTCACAGAAAAAATATTAGTACAAGAAGCACATTAAATTCCTCAAGGATAGTTCAAGTGCGTGGATTTAAAGTTGATTAGTAATTGTGCTGAAATTATTTTAGGATGTTTGCTCCCCTTTGTCCCAGTTTAGTTTACATAAACTATCACAGGATGCCATAGTTAGAAGTATAGATTCAGAACAGATATAATAGAATCTTCATGTTTGTGAGGATATTAGATAAAATACAAATAATCACATTTTTTAATGATTTTGGCTGGAGGTCTAGCTGTGAACTACCACCATATACCTGGATTGAAGATTTATGTGGAATTTTAGCACAGTAATACTGAAAGTTTTAGAGATCTCAATTGTGACACTGCTTTTTTAGATTATAGGAAGTTAATCTAAACATTTGGACTTCATAATAGAGGTGGTACAATAACAGTTTTATCTGATATACGCTCATGTGTTCCAATGGCAATATATGTAATATAAGGAATTTGTAATGCTGTTGTTTCCATGTATGTGTAAGGTGACAGAGATGCTCTTTAAGTTGCAAAATTGTCGTTGTTCTCTTTTTTTCCTCTAAGACTGTGTTGGTCTGTTCCAAAAACATATGTGATGGTCTAGATGTTGAATTGCTCTGGTCCACGTTACTGAGAAGTGTGCAGGGGCTATGTGCTTTACCACTGTGAGTTTTATAAGATGAATCAGCCTTGCCAGACTGTTTCTGGTTACCTCTGCTACACAGAGCAGTTGTGCACTGGACACAATGTAATGTAAAGCATCCGGGCCTGGCGGTGAAATTCAAACAAGGCACTGTATGGCTGTAGGATAAAGTATTTTTTGGCTTTCCTTTCCTTCTGCTCAAAACTCGCTTTAGTAAGCATCTGATCACTAGTATGTTCCAGCATCAGCATCATAAAACAGCCTCCCCTGAGTCTTCCTCTGCCATTACAACCTTTGTGCTGAATTTGTTATTCTCTCATAGATCTAAAGGCCTGGATGTAGCCTGTAAATCAGGCTGCGAGATTTCATTCTATTATTCTTGCATTGAGCCCCAAATCTCGAATTCAATTAAATCAGATCTTTCCAAAAGTTATCACTTTGAATCTGAAGGCTTCAAAATGTGGAGCCCACCTTCCTTCCTTGGGTACTCATCCCTCGTTTCCTCTCTTTTCCCTCCTAACACAGCAGCTGGATGAAGCTACAACTCCTTCCTGTGTGATCCTGCACAGACATCTTGCCTTGCCTGCACTGCAGCACTCTGACCTGGCAAAAGGACTTTGCCTGCAGGGAGCCCATGCATCAGCCACCATAGCACAACACTGCTTGCTGTCTGGGTCTGTGTGCTGGCTCAAAAATGTCCTATTTTTATGAAAGGCTGTTGTTTTTCTTACTGATCATCCTCTTTTTTTTTGCAGTCCACTCAATTTCCCCTGATAGTTCACCATCTGGGAATCCTTCTAATCTCCAAATTTAAATGCTTTGCAGCCTCAAATGGCACTTCGGTTCTTGTAATTTTTGGTTATTCTCTCTCTGGGTTGGTTCATATTCCTATGATTGTGTAACTCTTCTCATTTTCTTCAACATAAGAAGTATCCTGGTCTGAGCTAGGACAGGTGATAATGGAGGTCTGGGCTTGGATTTGGTTTGGGAATCTCCCTAAATCTCCTAACTTTCTGCTGAGTTAAGTCAGGATCTTCTGGCTGCATCTGGAATTTGCAGAGCATATAAATCTCACTTGTATCTACATCTATTTTCAGTTAGCTGTCACTGCTGCTTCCCCTCCCCAGGCACTGTCACTTAGGCTGTAGCACACACGATATTCTACAGTGATCTCCTCTGTTCACCTCTTATATTTTTTGTCCAAGTTAATGTTATTTCTTTGGTTTCCATTTCTTAGGTGTCCTTCATAGTTTCTGAAGGTAACTTTTTCTCATCACTGTAGGAAAATGGCCTACAGTGTCATTCAGTATATTCCCTCAAATCATTCATAACACTGATCCTCTGCCTCAGACCTTAATCTTAATTTCTAAAACGGTGTGACATGAAGCCTGGATACAGATACATTTTTCATGGAGACCTGAATTCCTTTTTGTATTTTTGCCTTTCTTCCAGTCCATGTTTCCACACACCAACTTATTATTGTTTATTTTCAGATTCTCTTTATCTGAAAAAAATAAAGGTCGGTTTTCTATCCCCTGTCTGTCACTTAGCATGAATTTTATCCCTACTGATAACACCAGCAAATTGCCAGATGTACCTTTAACTTCTCTGCTTTGTTGATAAGATTGATAATAATCCCATCTTTCTTGGCAATCTACTGAAGTACTTACCTGCCTGAGATCATCTTTTTTATTTATTTTGGGATTCTAAATTCTTTTTTTTTTTTTTCAAAATCCCTTCTATATGCTTTTCATTTCATGTTGTTCAGATGAGTCATTACTAATCTCAGGTAGGGAATGCATTTTCCATGTCAGCAACTGAATAACAACTTTAGTCCATTTCTTTTCCACAGATGATTTTTATGATTATTATTTTAATCTTAGCTATGTCTTCTTTCCTGATGTGCTTCTGGGAAGTAGCAATAGTTCTGTCTGTATTTTGCTTTAGAGCTCTTTTCTGGCCATTTAAAAAGGCATTAAACTGGAAGTAAATTATTTATTGCTTTTTTCTGATTCTCTTAAACTGCCAACATGGTGAGAAAGGGATTTTGTATAAAACACAGCTATATTCTACATGCCTCTAAAGAAGTAATAAGCAGTTTAGTCCAAAATGAATGAAGTTGAGGATTTTTCCTGTATTACTAAACAAAATATTATATGGTGTAAGACCTCATTTGAAAAGGAATTGAGTTCTAACCCCCATTCTCCCAGGAGTAGCTTAGGAGAGGCCATTTCCAGCTCATTACAGAAAGATGATCCTTTTCCCAACTGTTTTTCTCAACCTTGCTGTCATGTAAACCTTAAAACATCATCACTGTGTGTCTTTATCAGAAGATGGTCTTCTGGTACTGTGTGTACCTCAAGCTCCGAGTTCTGTGGGAGTATAAATATAAACAATACAAAACTTGGAGCAGATTTTGCATGAGGTCAGTCCCTTCTCTGATTATTCCCAGATCCCAGGGCTTGTCTGCCTTTCTCACTTTCCATCAGTAGATAACTGTCCCTGAGTAATTTTGTCTACAGGCTCCCTGCTAGGCTTTGTGTCACCTCCTGAAGTGCGTGTGACAGCACAGGTGTCTGCATCTGAGCAGCCGTCTGAGCAGCCAGCAGCACAGAGAGGCACTGCCAGTCGCCCGGTGTGCTTTGAAGGGCCCTGTGAAGCTGAAATACTGATTTCTGTTTCTTGTCTGCTAGAGAAATCAGCCTCCATTTCAGATGCTGATTTCTGAATTGAGGATACTTAAATTCAGTAGGTGCTGCCTCATGGAAGAGGACTGAGCTGCATCAGAATAAGAGTATCCTCATGGGATTCTTTAGGAATCCCTGCTGAAGTTCAAACTCCGACTCCAAATTCTGCAGCTAGACACGCAGTATTTCCTCAGCTAAGTACACTCTGCTGCCAAATGCTGACCTGTAGTAAATAAGGTGTCTTGAGTGAGGTGTCACACCTTTATAAATTTACCTTGCTTGTGTTTGCAGCTGGCAGTTTTTTCTCTCCTTTCTATGCTACAAAAACTTGCATATGATGAAATTGTGTCAGTCACAGACCAATGACTGAAATAAAACCTCAGCTGTCTTTCTTGAGTTTTATTTTTTGTGATGCTAGCAGAGCAGTACCCACAGAGCAGTATCCATAAGAGCTTAAAGCTTCAGGGTAGCCCAGTTCATAATGGATAAACTGCTCTAGTCGTTTTAGTATGTGCTCAAAAGCTGGAAATAATGGAAAATACTAATTATACTGATTAAACAACAGTTAAATGAAATGCATAAAAAGCTGAATGAAAACCTGAAAGTATGAGAAATGAAATACTGGGGAACTTCTTCCCATCTATTTCTTTCTCCTGGAGGCCACAGAGTGGAGTTTCATGTTTTTCCTGCTGTAACTACATGTTAGCAATAAGAGTCAGAGCGCACCAGATTCATGGGTAGTGCAAACAAATTTGAAGCCAAAAGAAACATTCCTCAAAATAACAGAAAATTGTGTGTTAAGTCTGATAATTTTCTCCCCCCGAGGCAAGTGCTACAGAGTAGCTGAAATTATATTTTAATTTTTTTTTCTTTTTAATACGAACCAATTACTTCTATAGTAAGTAAATGTGTTTTCCCCTTCCAGCTTTGAGGAGACTTTACTTATATTATAGATAAGAGCTCAGTTCTGCATCCAGCATTGCATTAGCGGAGAAGCAGTTCCTCACACCTGGGGGGCTCTGCCTGCCATCTGCACGGTTCTTATGCCAAGTGTGGACATCTGTCTTGGATGGCCATCAGCAAAAATTCCCATTCAAAAACATCTTCAGGTTTTCTTGTTGGGGGGGGGGGGGGGGGCTTTCCCTTAGTTTCCACAAACAGAACTTCTCACTCACACAAAAATTATCTATTATTTACCACCTGGTATTCTCAGAAACTGGGATTTCTAATATTGCCATCCTATAGCTTAGAAGCCTGGGTTGCTTCTGCTAGTGAAATCAAGAGAATTCCAATGCAACCTGGTAGAAACAACTGGGGGGAAAAGGAGAAATACTGCTTACTACAAATGAACGAAGAAAGGTGCTGTTAAAATGTAAAGGACACACAGCCTTTATCCCTCCTTCTGCGTCTGCTGGCAAGTCAGCTGCCATGGTTCAAAGCTCTTGTTGATGAAGAAGCGTTAGCATTTCTGACTGCTAAAGCATCAGCTTTCTCTTGTCTTCAAGTTAACACTCAACAAGAACAAAAATGGTATGGAAATAAGTAACAGTTTGCTTTGAGTTTTTGATTAAGTTTGGCAAAATAAGGTCAGAAGAGGAGTATTTGAAGTTGCCGTAGGGATTTTTCATACTTTTTCAGAAAAACTGCTGCCAAAAATATAAAGGAAAATATGAGATATATAATTGTCATGACTTTAATTGCCTTATAATCAGCCTGCTACTCCATAAGAAATGTCAAAATTTTCTTTTGACAAGTTTGGAAAGGGAAGTGACCCAGGTTTACTCACTAAAATGATTTGATGCCATTGTGATCCACAGAGCTGGTTTGTAGAATATGCTGAGGCTGAGACTCAAATAAATAAAAAAGTGAGTGGGTAAATGTTGAATGCTGACATGGAGATGTTGAGGATGTTAAATACTTAAGTCAAAAAGTAGTTTCTGCATTTTTATCTCCAAATTAACTTACAATAGGCATTGGGTTACTTGGTTTGTTTCTTCTTCTAAACTGCACCACTCTAGATGCTGTCTGACACAGGTATGCTAGAGGCCATGCATGAAGTTATTTATCTTGCCAGGTTCCTCAAAGGAATGGCATTACAGGCATACAGCCCTAAACACTGTGTGAAGAATGAGTTACAACATTTGTTTTAATTATAGTGAATTGATGAATTGCATTTTGATGATCTGCTGTTTTAAAGAAATGCCACTGACAGCATTGGGACGGATTAATCAAATACCACTTCTGGTTAGTTTGGCTTATTGCTGAAGATCACATAGGAAAGGGTGTCACATTTCTGGTTTTAAACCTTAACAAAGAACAATTTTTTTCTCTCTTTTAAATCTGCTGTACTGTAATTATGTAAGGCAACTCATTTTTACCATCACCTACAGGCAGAAGCTATAAACTGCCATTTCTTCCAGTACAGCTGTCTGGTTCAGTAAATACATCTTTGGGACTCATTTGCATTACTTATCAAGAGATAATGTGCAGCAATGATTGGGGAGTTGTGCTTTGTAATGGTCTTCCTCAGCTCTGGCTTCCTAATGCTCTTCTGTTGTTAAGGGAGGAGTGCAGACCCAGTGCTGTGCAGGAGACCTGAAGGTTAAGATTAAGTAGCACAGCCATCCTCTGGCCTTCTCCATGGTATCTTGAAACAAGCCTGATGCCATAGCAGAATTTCAGCTGAGTTTCCCTTTTAAGGCCCCAAAGCTACTTTTCAGAGTTTTGTCAGTGTTTGGTAGTACACTGGGAACTTATGGGAGAGAGTAAAGTGCACACTATTCATGTTTGTAGTTACCAAAGAAGTACAACGAGCCAAAGGGGTCTGCATTTACATAATTTCAGAATGTTTAATGTGGAACATTATATTTTCAAATGGAACATTTGAAAAATAAAATGAATACTACCCTGGGAGACAAGGGAATTTAGACAGAAAAAGAAAGAAACGATACTCACCCCTTCGATGAGCAGAGCACTGTTTGCCAGCTGTCACATCCCTGCGCAGAGGTCGGGGGCACGGCATGGCTCAGCTGGCCTTCAAGTAAAGGGGTCAGAGGAGCACGTTGGAGTGTATAAGCAGGCCTTGACAGTGCACGTCCCACCGCTTTGCAACAAGTTGTGCTCATTGTGCAAGATAATTTGTGTGGCTGTGATTTCAGGTTTCTGTGGTTTTCAGTAATACATACTGGGGCATTTTACTACACACTGAAATCTTGAATTGTTTTTCCTGGCTGATCTACAAAAAACATGGCAGCGTGAATGTGCCGTAACAAGAAAACTCATTAGCTTCCAATAGAGGCTCTCTTACTGTGCACTTGGCATATTTCTGTGCTCAGGCGGGAAGGACTGCAGAGTAACTGCTTTGTTTATTGTGTACTGATTTCCCAAGTTAAAAAAAAATTGTGTTCTCACTGAATAACATTTTTCAGATTGATGTAGGTTTTGTTGCAGTGCAAGTTGTTTGGGGTTTTCTCTGGCGCAAATCAGATTGAGTGTGAACTAAAGGCTTTGTCTTACAGATTTTTAATGGAATGGAAGCAATATAAGAGTGTAGTAAAATTATATATATTTTATAAGTGAATATAAATGATGTCTTTCATTGTGTAACATGTTCCAGATTTCTTTTTTTTTTATTTTTTTTTTAATTTTATTTTCAGCGAAGAAAAGCAAAGAAAAGGGAAAAGATACTGAATTTTAAAATATCATTTGAAAATATGAATCTCAAAGGGCTGTGTTCCAGGTTTTCAAAATCATCTGAAGAGTGTGCATGGTATTTTTATTGTTCGGTGCTGTTGTCTACAGAATTGTTCAAAACCATACTGATAGGAAAAATCCAGCTGGCCCTGTGGGAACAGCTATCTGTAGCTGTTTTAGCCCATCGCTATAGCACTTTTGGCTTTATCAGGCAGTATTCACTCTGTTCTTGCTGTTTCCTGTTATGCACCCCTGTTGCATGTATAATTATTTTATACATCCAAAGCTTGTATTAATTTTTACGTTCTGCAACTTATCCTAAACAGTTTAACTCTCTTTTTCTCAAGACCGTTTACTGAATGTGTCTGTCAAAAATACCTCTTGCCCACAGCACATACAGTTTCAAAGTCATGCTCCAGATGTGAAAAGGGCAATCTATTTGCTACCAGCTAGGAACTGTTCTGTGGTTTATCAAAAAGAAAGGGCTTGTTTTGCAACAATGGTGTTGGGATAGATGATTGATGTCACTAATTGGAGCCTGTACTTCTACTCTAAGTAGATATATCAAAGACTAAATAGACATGAAAGCTGAATTCACCTCTCACCCTTGCAAATGAGCTATCTGTGCTGAGCTTGGAGCATGTTGTTTAATCAGTGAGGAGCAGCCTCTTCTAATACTCCCAACATTGTTCCCATTTGTCATTAAACAGAGGTCATTAGTCTCTGTGACTCTCACTTTGACCTCAGTTTTAAATTTTCTTCAAGGGAAACAAAAAGCACTGTTTAGTGAGATCTGGAGATGTTTGCAGGGCTACAGGTGCCTTCCTTGACTAGAGGCTAAACTAAATTTTTGTAAAATTGAAAGATTCCATTTATCTTGAAAGTAAGTGGTAGGAAGGACAATTGCAGGGAATTGAAGGTGGGAGAACAAAAACAACAGACCTAAAATACGAATACCTTTTCTAACCATTTTACCCATCAGAAATGTTTTGGGTCGCTTTCTTTCCCCCAGCTGGATAGTGTGGGACGAAGCTGACAAGGCTCATGTTGTGGCAATATCAAAGTAACTTCTTTTTTCCATGTCAGACAAATTGTAGGAATAGCATTTTGCTATGTATATTGTAATGTGCAGCCGAGTGTCTAGTATGGTTTTCATCTCTATGTTACCATCCAGACTGAGAAATTTGCTGCCAAATACACATCCCACGTTCCAGTAAGCCCCTTCCTTTCTTGCTTCAGCATCCATCTTTGCATATCTTCGTCCTGTGCATATCTCTGAATCCTTTGCCTCTTCTCCATCATAATCAAATGCTGACATCTGGTAAGAAAATATTATGCTCTGCTTTGAAAGCTTTTGAAACCTTTCTCCTTTTCCAGCACTATTAAACTTTTCAGTGCCAGGCAGCTTTGTTCAGCCATATCTGCCTCTGGAATCACAGTCAGTAAACACTGCCTGTGGTTTAATTTCACCTCTGTTTGTGCTTCTTTAGCCATTTGGGTCTCCAAGTATGGGGAGTACCCACAGATGCAAATGGGTTCATTATGTTTTAAAACATAATATGTATGTTTAATTTATCAGGAAATCAGAGATAAAAAATAAGTTATGCTTTGCATTTGGGAATAATTCAGCTGGAATAATATTCCTTCCTGTTTCACAGTCCATAGGAAAGTGTGTTTCTCAGTATTGATAAAATAAATTTTATTACACTATAATTGCAGATGGAGAGACAGAGGGGAACCCTTATAACTGTGAGAATTAGATTTGAAAGAAAAACAGTGTTAGACTGATAACTAAAAGAATATCGCTTAGATAACACGATAATGTTCTTTGTAGGAAGCTCTGATCAGATCAGCCTGGAACTTACTGAATAACTCCTTTTTTGATTATAGCCCTTGGCAAATTGTCTGAAAGTATGCTTTGAATTGTATATAGATTTAGTTGCTAATCACAGTAGTTAAAGCAATTTTCGTGATCTAGCACATTGCAAACCTTCATCTACTATCAGATTTTATTTCTTGCTCAGATCATTCTGCCTTGTGTGAGCTGAATACAAATTTCCACAAAATCTCTGGAGTTGTTTTAGAGAAGATATGTTCACCTCTAGGTGAGTCTACAAGCAGGAGAGGTGAGTCCACTGAGGTGTTAGCATGGATACAACTTGACCTCTGTGTACGTTTATGATCTTTACCTGAAAGCTGATGAGAATGTTGCACCGGAGCAGCTTTGGTGTTCATTTAGCTGGGAAGAATTCTGGCAGTTCGAAGGGCTGGTAAGCCACTTAGTTCCCTGTGAAGCAGCAGTCTCTGGGTTTGCTTATACTGGACAGGAACAGATTTAATATTAAAAAGCATCTAACTACACCATGTAAGATTGTCCATACAGCTGTTGGCACCACTTTAGATACATTGGTTTAAACTTAATGGATAATCCACAAAGTACTGTTTTCATAGTGAATGACTTCAGTTCACTGGCACACTGAGGTGAGGAGAAGCAAAAATTAAAGCAAAGAAATTAAAGAGATTAACTTATAATAAACACATCAGCTTGCAAGGATAGCTGCTGTGATCTCTTCTAGGTGGATGTTCTGTAATAGAGGATGAGAGAACCAGCAAAGGGATGAAGGGCTTACTGGAAGGTTTCTGCTCCAACATTCAAGGACCTTAACAGTCAAAATATCCAACTCTTAACCTTACTAAATAAGAATTCCCATCAGAAAAGCACAACATGGATCCACCAATGTCTTTGTGTGAATTGGATGCCTGAGTCTCTGATCTGCAGTAGCTCTCATTTTTTATTACATTGCAAGGATTACCAGCAGCCATCTAATAATCAGATCAGTACCTTGCCAATTTCCCATATCTGCACATCATCATTATGTGTTTACCCTGTGTTGTCTGTGATCACAGAGCAGCTGAGCAACCAGAAGTGTTCTTCTTATTCTAGAATTGACATTTTTGAAGTTTCAGATGTGACTGCATATACCTTAGATATGAAAACTGATCCATTTTATAAGTGAGGAACTATTATTTTGGCAGCAACAGAGCTGTTTGTGCCAGGGTTAAATTTGATTCAAAACTTCACAGAGTTTAAACAGGATGTAACTGGGCCATAATTATGCTGTACATGGCCACAAAGTAATTTCTGCTCCTTCCTGGTAGCTGGAAGGTGATGGATTTCTCCAAGGCAAGGTAAAGATGGAGAAGCAACATCTCTCCCGGGATTACAGCTACTTGGAATTGCAGGTAGTCATCATTGTTGTATATTTACCTTGGATCCAAATTTCTTTGAGATAATAAAACCATGAATTGAACGTACATTCAGCTATTGAATCAAAAATTGAAGTAGGAGATTTCCAGAAATCCATGGCATTTTTCATTATCTAATGGGTGTCCAAGGGCATCACTGATAGTAAACTGAGTTAACCCATCCTGGAAGCATGAATGTTCAAACCAAGACACCAACAGTGATAGAGCCTGAGGTTTGGTTGCAGCTTTACTCCCAGGCGGTACCAGAAGTATTTCTGCAATAGGCTCGATCACTGGTTATATTTGAGAACCTTTCTGTGTGACACCATACTATTTTTTACACTATTTTCAATGCATAGCAATTTGGGAGCTTAGTGTTATATGAAATAGACCTTGTGGCCTTGAACATAAGGAATATTCTGAGTTTCCAGTTTGTGATTAATCTTAAGTCCAAATCGATGGACTGGGCCGTAGTCTGGTTCCCAAGGCCTGCATACTGTCACAAGGACAGCAGCTTTACATCTGTTGTTTAACCTTTCCCTTATTTCTCTTGTCTGAGCTCTCACCTTTTCCTGGGGAATTGGTTTTATCATGTTTCCAGCCCTTCACTTTCACATATCTAATGCATCATTCTTCTGTTCTGAGAACCCTGTATCTGGTTAAGCTCATACAGAGCAAAATGAAATAATAGAGGCGATGACATACCAATTAGATCACTAGAGAAATCACTCTCCATTGCCATTTCCAGGAACATGCAGTACTTCTGCAAGACAATACTATTATTACCTTGCATTTGGAAGTGCTGCAGACTCTTTCAACAACTTTTGTGGATGTTTGCTTCAGAATTGAATGACTCCAATTTAATTTAAATTTAAATGAACGGTACATAGTGTTTAAATGTTTAACAGATACACAGAGGATTTTGCACAGAGCAGATTTATTCATTTACTATGTTCTGTAGTGGCTATTATTCATTTATTGCCACATCTACATTTCTTAATCAGATCCAGATGATTTCTGCAGGTTCCCCCCTCCCCTCCACATAGATGGCCTTCAGGAAGACTTCCCAAGAGCCATGCCAGCTTGGCTTCTGCAAGACTCTGCTGGTTTCCTAAACTCTAGCTGGAAAATAGCTTTCATGACCACAGAGCATAACTAATGCCTTCTAAAACTTTCTTTGCAGTGATAAGCAAAATGGAAGCAAATGATGGGCCCTAGTTACTGCAGCAATTCTGGACTCTGGCAGATTCTCCTCGGGTTTTCTGGCCTCTTTTTACTGAAATAAACTGCATGTTTGAAAAGAAGGGCAACAGGGAGTCGCTTTAACTTAAAGTTTGTGGCAGTTTTCAGCTCTTAAAAATCACTGCTGCAGTCTTAGAGATGAGAATGAGAATGTTTATCCATATCTGTGAAGCTACTGATACATTATTCTTCTTACATTTATTTGTAGGTGTTCCGTGTACTTGTAAAGGCATTATTACTCTTATTTTACGTAGAACTCTGAACTGTCTGTTTATTGTTATTATGGGTTTTCACAGAATCACAGAATTGCAGAGGTTGGAAGGGACTTCATCATTGAGTTCAACCCCCTGCTAAAGCAGGTTTCCTACAATAGGTCACACAGGTCAGTGTCCAGCCAGGTCTTGAATATCTCCATAGAAGGAGACTCCACAGCCTCTCTGGGCAGCCTGTTCCTGTGCTCCATCCCCTTACTATAAAGAAGTTCTTCTGCATGTTAGTATGGAGAGGAGTTCATATTGCCAGGGACTGGCTGGTATCTAACACAATGGCTGAAAACACTGTGCTGAACCCAAAATACAGTATAGCATAATGCACTACATGACAACAGAAGTTCCCAAAGTAAATGTACTCTTCTACACCATATTTTAGCAAAATAAATAAATAAATAAATAATGAAGAAGGCAATTGTGTGATGAATAATTTGAACCCTTTAGTTAGTCACTGTAAAGAAGCTACATAAATAATTACTGATTTACTGACAGCAATTAAGTAGGCCTAAGAACCCAGGATTGATAACACACTTACTCTGCTCATTCTCTGGAATAATGACTTAGATGCCATTTCTAAATACCATATATCTTTATCTTGGGTTCTGATAACTGTCAGCTTATCCTGACCAAAGAGACTATGAGAATGTAGCTGCAATGGAGATTTCCCTTACCTCAGTAAATCTGTCTCCCCTGGTGCCTGTTTTTGAATAGTCAGGGTTCTAATGAGCTGCTCTTAGTTTATTAGTTTTATCTGAGAAGTTAGTTGTAGTAGGTTTTGGTTATACAGGTCAGTGGACTTTAAAAACGATTTTGACTTGAATGAGATTTCTCATCCTTTTCAAGGATACAAAGAGAATAATGAAAATATATTGGCTGTTACTGTTTTAAAGGTTAAAATACAAATGCAAAAATCCAACTGCAGCAAAATCTGTTTGGAACAGCCTACCTATAGCTGTGTGCTACAATGTGAAAACATAATGCATTCAGAGATTGCTGCTACTTTAGAACCTCCCCCACCCCCTCTATATTGTTATAAATTCCTTTTTTCAGGAAAGAAATAAGAAAGATTTCTGAAAGCTTCTGGCTGATTTAGGAATCTATGTCATATCATTTAAGTGTCAGGGGGCCAAAGCCACATGACTGCGACTTCAAATACATCTTTTGAAAGCAGAAGTTAGACTACAGTTGCTTTTTGAACGGTTTTGTAGGTATCCATTTGCATTTCAGGAGTTAAGTAGGTTTTTATGTCTGTGCCCATGCGATTTAAAGTTTAAGGCCCATTCAGTGCCTTTTACTCCTTGGCTTCCAGCTGCCTAGTCACTTATGAAAGTGGGATTTAGCTGTTCAAACCCTTTAGACTTTGGGTTGCTTAGTGCAATGGCATGAAAAAAACTGAACTGGCTGCCTAAAGATACAGCTAAGTAAGTACTCAGCAGTATATCCTGTAGTGCCCACACAGGTTAGGCTTTAATTCAGTTTAAGCAAAAAACACAAAAGTATCCATGCTGTTTATTGAATAGGGGCTAATTAGTATATAGAGATATTGATCCAATGCCTTTTATCCTGTAAAACAGGAGTGATTCTCTGCTTGTGTATCCTGAAAGGTGTGCAGAACTGCAGGAAAGTACCTATATAAATAATCAGGCCAAAGAAGCCATGCTCTGCCTTGGGCTACGTGACAGCTCCTGCCCTCTGGAGAAGTCCAGTGCCACTGCTTGATAATGCCTCCTATTCATGTCTCATATCAAAGGCACGAAGAGACTAGCCCTTAATGCTCTTTGTAAGTAAAACGCTGAGCAGCTTGCAGTAGTTGTGAGCAGATAAAACTATATCCTGCACACTCTACTCCAGCCCTAACTGCCCTGCTTTAGCAGTTAAAAGAGTCAAAGCCAGCAGGTACGCCGGCACAGAATGTTGTTGATAATAGCCTTGATTGCTCATGCCTACCTGGGAGAAAGGTCTCTAGCCACAATGTCAGAAGCGTGGCAGCTGGCTGCTCTTTGCCCCCAGTAATAAATAGATTTTAGATTGTTCTGTTAATGTTCAGCTGTTTGTAGTGTTCTGCTTTTATTCTAAAGGCTTTTATAGATCTGAGAGGGACATTCGCTTGACTTTTCAATTCTAGACTGCAGTTTAGTACACCTGGGTTTTGGAGTATAACAGCCTTCAGCTCTTTCCCTTCTTTTGTTTAGAACAGAAATAAAAAGCGGGGGCTGGCTGAACAAGTTGGAGAAACACTGCTACTACTGTAGCACTGCATCCCATGGATCTCTCAGGCCTTTTGGAGTGCCTGGAAGGAGGGGAATAACTCTGGTATGACTTCATGCATGACTGAGCCATCTCACTAGTTGGAGATGTAAATCGTAGCCAACTGTCAAAATCTGAGAACGACAGTCTTAATTTGAAGCTGAGTATGGTTTCATCAGTGTTTACTGATTGCACTGAGTTTGTTCTAGTCTTCTGGATTTGTCAGTGTTTGGATAAGGGTGTATTTGTTACATTCCCATTGCTTTAGTCAATTTTTAAAATGCTGACAATGGCCCTGAAGTTTTATGGAAATTGAAATCCAGTCTGAATGGGTAAATAGATGCAGCATTTGCAAGTAATGTGAGCTGTCAACAATTCTGTTTCCTTTTAATAAAACATTGGGAGTTTAGCTTTTATCAAAAACTTAACTAAAAACCACTTATTACTTGAAGCCTGTTGGGAGATTAAGAACCAAATTAATCTAAGCAAGTTAATGCAGACATTTTATCCTTTGTAGATCTTTTGATTTGCTCTACATCGTGTCATAACGTTTAGAAATGACAGTGTTGTCGGAGGGAAGATCCTTAAGTGTTGTCAGGGAGGGAAAGGCAAACCACTGGCTGCCAGTTGTGACCAAAGAGGTATCTTTTGCAATTCCCTGGTACTTGGCAGCATGATCCAGGCTGTGCCAAGGTTCACCATGCAGATGAACAGGCAGCCAGTACTGGCTTAACTGGACCTATGTAGTAGGGGCAGGATGAAGGGAAGGGTTCATTCCTGGAGAGCAAAAGACCTGCCTTACTCGAGAACTGAGGTTAGATCCCACCTCTGCTGTCATATGTGTGTGACACTGAGGAATGGGGATTTTCTGGGTTCCACGCCTACCAGACATGACTGCATTTTACAAGACTGATGTGTGGACGAGACTCACAAATTTGACTCAAGTATGTAAGCCAGTGCTATTTTGTTGGCTCATTCTTCAGCTTCCTACTTGAGCTACAGTGGTGACTTTATGAGAAATTAAGGGATCTATTAGGTTGTGGGCAAACAAGAAATAACTGTACTATTTCTAGATATAAATTCTTATTACCCTTTTGTAATTGTAGTGATATTATTATTACAGTTGTCTTTACTATTGTGCTACAATAGAACTTAAAGGCACTAAGCAGAAATCTACATCTGGAGTACTATGTGGATTACATATATAGAGTAAGCTCTTGCCTTTTGCTTCAAAATGTCCTGGATTGGGCAAGTCTTCAATTTATTCATTTCACAGCATCCTGCTTGGATAACATGACCAAGGTGTTTTTCTTCATCTTGCTTTCCATTAGAATGGAATTTTCTTCATGATGAAATGCAGTGTAAGGAAGATGATACACTTCAGAGAATATACCTTGCTGCAAAGGATTCTTTTTTTCACCTCATTGCCTGGAAATGTCCCTAATGTATTCATTAGAGAGTGGATGGATCAGTTTGACACAGAGCCGCAATAAGATTCACACCAGGAGATATGAAAACACAATATCGAGATACAGAAAGAAATTCTTTTGATGTATGGAATGGAAATAATCCAAATACACAGTCTCTGTTCTTGCCTTCCACAAATATTTTTCTTTCTCTTCTTAAATTTCCATTTAGAAATTCAATTTCTGTATAAATGCATTTTTTTTTTAATCAAATGGCACATGCTATGAACTGATATCTTACTTAATAATGACAGCTCTGTACTTCTTGCTGGTGGGGAGAGGACCAAAAATGTATTCTGAGATGAATGAGAACAAAAGCTTATCCCATTATTTATTTGAATTCAGCAGTGAACCCTGGTTGAAGCGGATCTGTGTGCTTGTTTTCCATAAACGTTCAAATGTTTGACCTAAATATGAGAAGCTGTCATGACAGCACGTGGGCACTTCACTCTGAATTTTTACCAGAAGTAAAGTTGCTGCACGTTTTCCTATTTATTTGCATTTTTACAGGTCCAATAAGTGATTAAATGGTTTCCAGCTGATACAATATATATTCTAGTATAATTTTCCGTTTCTTTTAGGTAGTCACTGTTTTTGCTATTAGTCATTTCTTAGTAGAGCAGAAGCCACTTGACTCATGCAACAAAAACGCCATGTGAATGGCAAAGGATGAATATTTGTTACAAAGTTTTAGCAAACAGTCTGAAGAATGGTAGTTACTATGAAGTAATTAATAAATGTCATTGCTTCATCCAGTTCCAGAATAAGAGAAACACATGACATAAATCCTATTGAAGTAGTGCTAAGTCTTTCCACACCCTAACTGAATCTGGCTTCAAACTGAAGGAGTCACTAACTGAAATGGGATGGTATTTAGTTATTTGTACTATTTGTAACATATTACTAATGTTTTTTCTCTATCTTTGAATAATGTGGCAGATATTTGTTCTAAAATGTCATTAGCCTTTCTCTAAACAAAACGTTTGTATCACAAAATTTCTCATCCTGTATGAGACAGCCTTTATGGCAACCTGTTTTTTTATGCTTCACCTTCCCCTGTTGAACTGGAAGACTTGCAGGAAAATTAACACTAATGCAAATGCAAGATAAGAATTCCAGTCAGGCTTTAGGAGGATTTTTTTGAGATGGAGCATGAGTATATCTTAGACTGTGGCATATTCCTCAAACAAGATACAATAACCTCAGCATAGTTGTAATGCTGTAGTTTCCATGCAGTCAGACATACAGAAAGATTAAGTACTACAAAGGAAAAACCACAGCAGATTTCATGTTCTCTAAATGTGGTCAGTATCATTCCTCTGTATCTGTTACCAATTTTGTATAAATGCTCCTACAAAAATAATTAGTCTGTGATGCTCTACAAGAGTAGCATTGGATCCTTCTCCCATTTCTCTGACTATTAAAACTGAGCTGTGATGGAACAGCTTCTGTTGTTCCACTGTAGCATTCTAATTGACTACAAAATTTTCAGTATCATCCCTAGAAAGGCTGTCTTGTTTTTCTATCATAAAAGAATTAAGTTCATATTCTGTGTCAGTCTTAAATGATTACACCAGGCACATGCTGCTAATGCAGAAATGAGGCGGAAGCAAACATGAGTTGTTGCTTTTTACATTCCAGTTTCCTGGAAACAAATGGAGTGGGAGGCTATGCTAACCAGAATTTCACAGCAGCCAAATTATTCTTTGCTCACATTTCAAGGGCTCTTTCCTGAATACTTAATTGACCAGTAGACTTCCCAGTGAGAACACGAACTGGATAGAGAGTGCTTCTGGCTAAACATGGTGAGATGGGTACTACAAGAATATTGAACATCCTTAGGTCCCTATAACACTGAAATACATATGCACTGTTAGATTTGTATCCCTTTATTATATGTGTGCCTGTTCTGTGATATGTAACAGTAAATTTTCAGATAAAATACTGGCTTTTCACCTTTGGGATGAATGCCCAGTTTCTGTCCATATTCCCACTTAATGTGAAATTAGCTTTATAATAGCTCTGCCTGGCTCTTCTGAAAAGCCTTTGGCACCTAAGAAGTTTTACTGACATTCAGGACAGTTTAGACCACAGTTTCCATTTCTACTCAGGAAACGACCTATATGGAAGCTGCAGAGGAGTGGGTCTTCCTTGACATGTGCCCATATCTAAGTCACTGAAAGAGGTGCCAAAAAAGATGGCTACAATGCATGCCCAATCCAATCCTTAAGATACCTAACATAGATTCTTTCTGACAGTTCAAAGCAGACATTACAGGGGCAGCCTCCATGCCACTGATCCACCAAAACATCCCTTCCACCTTCAGAGGCAAAACAGCAGTGTTGCTTGTCTCTCAGGCAAAGTTACAAGGATGTTTAGCAAGCAGGTATTGTCTCTCAGGTGGTGTGTTCATCCATAAAAGAGTTGATCTGACATCACCTTAACTGGTATTCATTCTGGTACAAACACTGTTCAGTTTGCATTGCCATGTTGTGCTAGTTAATGTTGTTTCTAGTTGGTTGTTGATTCTTCCAAGACTCATTTCTATGAAAAAACTGCAAATGTTTAAGAACTGACAGTTTTGAAGTCATCCTGGATTTGCAATTTGCAGCAAGGCTGCAGATACACAATTCTGATATTAAAGACAAAATATCTCAGACTTTCAGATCTGTACATAACATATACACACTGATACTTACCCATGTGCCCACAGATATCTCCAAAGAGAAGCAGACTTCCATTTGATTTACAGTTTGATGTACTTGCAAACAGGAATTGAGCTGAAATAGATAAATAGGATTGTATTAACTTCATAAAAAAATGTAAGGTCTAAGTATTAAAATTCAGCATCAAATGATTCCCTCATTTGTCAGGCCAGCTTCTGTCAAGTTCATTACTCATTCTTGATTAAATATTTTCTAATCATCTCTACCTGAATGAGAGGCAGAGAGAAGGTAGTCACAAATCACTTCTTGAACAGTTTCTGACAGGGATGTGTGTGACTCATTTATGTTCAGCTGGATGGAAGTTCTTAATTCTTCTTATTAACTGCATGGAAAAGGATGTTATCAGTAACAACTGTGGTAGGGTGTAAGGGAAATTTCTACTGCTCTATAGCTGGAAGTTATTAGAATACTATTCTAAAATTCAGACGTAAATACTGGTGTGATGTTTGTGCACTTATCTAATACTAAGCACTTTGCTCAGCTCTGGTCTGGATGGCAGTGTTGTGTAGCATGTGTTTGTATCAGCTCTGCAGGATCTGAAGACCGCATGCTTCACCTGATAGTGGGAGTTGGAAAAGAAGGAAAAATATGTTATTTCTTTCTCACACTCTTTTTGCCTCCTCTTTCTCTCTTTTATCTACCTTTCCTCATAAGATTGAATGTAAACATCACCTTTTCTGTCAGAGAACTGGGCTGTTCTGAGCAAGATAACAAGATGTGTTTTTTTCTCCCACCTACCCTGTATAAAAGAGCATTTCTTATTCTATTTGCTTTGTTGCCAACTCTTATCTGTAATTTGGATCAGAAGCCAGAACGTCTTTTTTCCAGGAACACTGAATAATGTAATGGCTGGTAGATTGTGGAGAAAATTTTTTTCATTTTTCTTTTATTCTTATTTTTTTGTCTGTTTGTTTCCATTTTTACAAAAGCAGAAACAAAGGCCTTTTCCTTTCTATCTGATATGTTTTAACATGCTGACTTTCCCTTCTTTACCAAGTTTTTTCAGTGGAACTAGTGTGAGTCAAGGCCTGATCCACATCTTACTGCTGTTAGTGGCAAAATTTGGTCATTTTCTGCTGGTTCAGAGGACTAATATGAGACCAGAGAGGTTGGAGTCTGTGGCAGAAGCTGGAGACAAATGAGTGCAACCAGTGGTAGTTGGCCTGGGCCAAGTCGCTAATTAAAGATTCCTTTCATGTAGCTTATGTGAGAGGAGCTTTGGACCGTCAGTAAGCTCTTTATTTCTCTTGATAACCAACAAAGCTGTTAATAAGAAGATCAGTTTTAAGAGCTGTACCAGTTTGGATTGCCATGGAGACCACTGATCTGCTGCTGGAGCAGTGCAGGACTGGGAGCAGCCCCTGTGGCCTTGCTGATGTCTGAGCACATTCTGTGACCGGGATGAAAATGCAGCAAATTACAGCTTGCATATCTGAGGCAGGGTAAACCCGGATGTCATGAATCTCAGGTCAAAATCAATTATTTTCTGCTTCAAATAAATCCTTTCTTTACAGTGTCCTTGCAGACTATCAAATAGAGATTGAAATCAGGCTGCAGAGGACCGCAGGAAGCATCCAAGCAAAGCCTGCCTCAAATCAGGGGTGTAAAACAGGGCCCAAACAAGGCCCCATCCCCACGGCACTCTGCTGCATTCTCAGTGATGAAGAATACAGCCTTCATTGTAGGTCTCCATTCAGCCTTCCTTTGCATATCCCCATTACATGCCACTTTCTTTGCCGCTGATCTTAAAAGGCTTCAGAAGCTTCTGGTGCAAACTATACTTTTTGCAATATGAATTATTTTTAGAGAGCTGTCTTGGAACAAATTCTAATAAATTCAGATCAGCTTGCATCCCCCATCTATCTGTGTGGGAAAAAATATCTTCCATAGAAACTGGTATCTTCAGAACTCCAGAATCCAGCTTAAGCAAAATTCAACATATCAAAGCAACATCAGGCTGTGTTCAGCTAGTGACTGCTGACCAAGATGTGGGGCCAGCCCAGCAGGCTCTAGTGAGAGCAGAATGGCTTCTGCCTTCACTTGGTGCTGAAACGAACTCCAAACAGGAAGCAGAGGTGGGGAGGTAAGGAGCTGAACCAGGGCCCTCTGAGGGCTGCAGGGTTAGCTGTGCCTGTAGAGGAATCAGCAGGAGGCTGGCCCTCAGCTATATCCTGATCTCAGAGGCTCATGAAGAGGATGTTTCCAGAGTGTTCTCAGCCAGGTATGCATCCCCGCGAATGAGTGTTTACAAATAAATCTTTTACCACCTGGGCTTTACAGATAGTCTCAAATTTCACGTAAGCTCAGTCTCCCCAGCCAGGCACAGCCGTGTCAGATGAGTGTGGCAGTCGCAGATCTTAAAGGAAAAAAGCAGAATGTAGACACTGCAGAAATGAACATTTACAGTATCTGATGTAAGTGCTGGCAAGAGCAAGTAAGAAATGCCTGAGGAGTTAAATAAACTGAAGAGATATTTATGGGAAGGGAAGTAAGTAGCAAGAAAAATGAAGAAGGAAACTAGACTTGTGAACGTATTTGATTACCATAAACAGACACCAGCTGCCTCACATGTCCTAGACAAATACAGTTTGAGTTGTGATTAATTTTATTGTATAAAATCAACCATCTGCCAGGAAAAAAAAAAAAAAAGCAGAAGGTATAAGTGGTTGTAGCATATCCTCTTCTTTACTAATACTGCAACAAGCAGCAGTGTCCATAGACCATGTTGGAAATAAATCATAAATATGATTTATGACATCTGTGCTGGCTTCATGTCAGTGGATAAAATCAGAATAGTTTTGGGAATGACTACACAAGTGACCGAATAAATAGGTCAGTGAAGTTCTTAAAGCATTACAGGAGGTGCCTAGTAATGTGATGTACTTCAAAAAGAATCTTAGTTGTCCAATAGTTGAGATATCTGGAATTTGGGAGTTTTAAATGTGTTCAGTTTAAAATGTCACAAACTAGAATGAACAAGCTGAATACAATCTGGGATAAAAAGCATGTTTTCAGATAATGGTTAGATTAGAAGTTTAGTTTTCAAATTGATTCAAACTGGGTTGCTGTCTGTTTGTGCGGTTAAAACAAGAAGCTAGAGTTCTGATCCAGCCCCCATGCTCTGCAGAGGAACCACACAGATTTAGCACAGTAACTGATGCAGCTAAGAGGAACATCAAACACAACTCACCTTTCAGCTTCTCTTTCTGCAGAGTTTCCTGGCTCTGAAGCGTCTGTCAAGCTGTTGGGTCTTTAGTGGCACTCACCCCTGAAGGTTGCTTAAACAAGGAATTTTAACATGGATTACAACCTTATTGGCACAACCTGACCCGGTTTACAATTTTTTTAAAACTTTTTGAGTCATCTAAAGACAGCAGCAGGGAGGAGATCTCTGTTAGACTGAGATAGAAATAAAATAGCAACAGAGTGGATGAGAGAGCACTTGCATTGATTGAGACAGAAGCAGGTAGGGCTTGACTTTACAGACAATACATTTGTTGCTTTAGCAAAATGCTGTGTGTGAGAATTTTATTATTTATTTTTTTGTAAGAATAAGCTGAAGGAATAACAGTGGTTTTGGCCTTGGCAGCAGGTGACCACTGCTGTGATTTATGGGAGTGCCTTATTAAATAGAACAGGAAATATTGCTGCTTCTGGCCTCCCCATGGCCAGTGTCCTCAGCAGGAACACTTGCACATTGGCACATCCCCTGCATCCCACCAGTTCTGCATGGACTGAAATCAGATATTTTTGGCTTAACTCTCCCATGCTGGCAAGAAGGGAGAGTTGGAAGGTGTGTTTATTCAGTATATATGTGTACAATGCAAATCACTTACACAGGACAAAGTGAGTTGATGTCTGTGGCCCTTACCCTAAGCAGACTGAGCTCTGCCTTTGCATTACTCAATCAGCATCACAATTTTCTGTTTATTTTCCTTTTATTGTTTTCCTTAATATGATTTTCTAAGCTCTTACTTGCCCGAATTGGGGGGTACAATGTTTCACAAATTATAGTAAATAGGAGGAAACTGGAGTTAAGCTGGTCTGAGCTTCCCAATTAACTTTCCTCATAGTGATATTACTGAAGCTGTTACCTGAAAAATTGCTCTATTAAATGAAGAGCTTTGATATGTGGGAAGACGTTTCTTTCTAAGTAAGTTAAATTATCATACTGCAGGAGGGGCTGTATTTTTCTTGCAGAAAGAACCATTAGCTGTTCACAGGACCAAACATTTCATAAGGAGAAAGTGTTGTTAAAAGTTGTTCAACAAAATGCTTTGCTGCTTTTCGTCGTGCCTTATGGATAATGTTAAAAGTTATGGGAGGAAGATAAACTATTATTCACTGAGATTGTGCACATGTGTCAGAGCTGCAGAGGGATTTGGGTGGATGGAGGAAGAGGATGGCAGAGAGAGGAGCCTTCCTTCAGCCCATAAACCAGACCTTGGTGGTTGCAGGAAGCTAAAGGTATTTTCTTCTCTTGTGTTTTCTCTGATGTACCTGAGGTGGTCCACCAGCTTTTGCAGGGTCTGCTGTTGGACACATGTGTGGCCTGAGCCTGAGCACAGAGCTGTCAGTGCCCGGGTTTGCAGTGCCTGTGCCTTCTGCAGGGCATGTACTACAGCACACTGGGAAATGGTTGGTTTCAGAAGTTCCTTTGATTTCAGCCACCTTGGATTCAAATATAAATGACCACCAAAGTGACTTTCTTGAAGTCATGGCACAAATATTACCCTTTGCCATGCACTTAAATCTTCCGAGGTGGCTACTCTGATCCTGATAAGCTCTGCTCTTAACATGGCAGAGCGCAGTGGGAGTTATTTTATTTTGCAGAACAAATGTATTGAGTGTCTGAGGCAGGCGATTCAGTAGGTGTAAATAATAACTGATTTTGACAGAAGTGCTTTGTACACTGGAGACACTTCAGACAAGCAGAGCGCTGCTTTCACACGTTTTTACCAGCTACACTGTGGAACAGAAAGTAGAAATCCGGATTTGTGAGATTCTGGGTGATTCCTGTTCCCCTACTGGAAAAGAAGAAAAGACTGCATTGCATCACTGCTGTGGCTTTTTGCCTGTGACAAATGCACTGACATGACTTTTCCTGTGATTATTCATTTTCCTCAATGGGTCTGAGAGAGGAAGTTCCTTGACAGCCCTGTGGAAAGAGGCAGCAAGCACACTGTGGCCGATAGGAGGTGAAGGAAATGTAACATAGCCCAGCTTTGCAGCTGTGCTGTGCTGAGGAATGCTGTGCTCTCCCTCTCAAAATGCAAGCAGTGCAGACTCCTAGCCGCTGTGGGGCAATCTGTGTTTTTAACTGGGGAAGAGGCTCTCCTGCAGATGACATAAGCAGTGAAGAAAAGAGAATTTTATTTTATTTTTAAATGAAGGCCATTTTTGTAAGAGTACATTGTGTCCTCTTAGTTTCTCTCTCTTTTTGAATGTTCACACTATGAACATGAGTTGGAAGGACAGCATTTTAGGAAAGACAGATTAAACTCCAAAATGCCCCTCCATCATGAGGCTGACTACTCATGTGAGATTTTAGTGCATATTCAATGATAATACACAATATTAAATTTACCACTTCTGAAATGTCGTCCACAGATTATTTTATTTTTTTTAACAGTTATGGACTTTGCTGCTGCAGCAGAAAGGTGTCTGCACAAATAGCCACGGCTGCTAAGCCCACATGCCTGCATCCCTAAGCCTCCTGTGCATCCACCAACAGAGTGTGAAAGAGCCAGGGCACAGCGTGAGAACTAAGCTTTGCTCTTTTCCCTCTACAAACACATGCCCATTTCCCTCCCCCCCAACCCCCCCCGCATCACTTTTCCACTATTTTTTTCCCTTTTGAAGGCAGTAAAATATGACAAATCAATGCTACATGAGAGGCTGAGGGAGAAGATGTGCTCACATTCAGTTGACCTGTGCAGGATCTGAAACAAAAAAAAAAAGCCATCAGATAACATTCTGTCATCAACATAGTGTGATTTGATTTGCCAAAATCCTACAATATAAGGCCGCAATTTTCCAAGTAGTATTTCTTTGCTGCTTACTTTGGACACTGGTAGGGTAAAAATTTGCTTTGGTTTTGTTGTGTATTTTCATGCAGAGTATTAGGAGCACAGGCTAAAACAAACATTGTGTAATGACAGAGATTGACAGAATTGATTCTTGTGCCTCAAAGTTGGGTTCTTTTTCTTTTAGTTTTTGCTTGAGTTGTTTTATCCATTATTCCTTGTTTATAATAAATAAGGAAAGGCTTAACTTGGAGACTGCTTGAAGAGACACATGCAGTGCCCAGCACAGGAACCACTGGAAACAAAATGGAGAGAGAAAGCTTTGTTGCCTTTGTCATAAATAAGCTAGCCGGCCTGAAACTGCTCTAAGGCAGTTGTCCTCAGCAAATTAGCAGCTGGTCAAGGAGTTTCCTAAAGATGCCCTGAATAGTGCCTAAAAGCCACCCCTGTGACTCAGTGTTTCTGTCATGTGTCAGCACCAGGTGAATACACCGGTGTCAGTGTTACATTTAGTGTTGTAATCATCCTTGACAAGATGAAATATGGTATCTGAATTCCAGGAACATATGGGATTATTGAGAAAGAAAATTGTGTGAACAAGGGCAATTATAGCAGTAACTAACCATGGTACAGACTGGATTGAGTCATCCAAGCATAACATAGATACAATGAAAATATTTTTAAAGGCAAACATTATGTAAACCGCTGCTAAAATTATCTAATTTACTCTTCTGACACAAGTGATAAATGTAAAAAGAAAAAAATGTATATCTCTATTTCACGGAGAATGTTTCTGTATTTCTTGCTACATGACTTGGATGTTTACAAAGGAAGTGAGGTTTCTTTGTAAGGGGTATTGAAAGGTGATGAAACACATTTCCCAGCTGAATTTCAATCTATAGTTTTTCTTGATACAGTTGATCTTGTTATTAAGCACCACAAAATTCCCCTCCCATCTAATTTTCCATCAACACCCCACCACATCTGCACAGCTGTGCAGCACAGAGGAGGCAGTTGGCAGCCTATTTATTACAATAGAACTGGCTTTAACCTTGAAAACAGGGTTGCTCTGAAAGTAATGCCCTCTATTTTGTTATGCTGGCCCACAACATCAGAGGTGAATGTTGGTGGGATGGCAGCAGAGGTTGAGCCTTCCCACTGATATTCCATTACATGCTGCTGCTGTGGAGATGGCAGCAGAGGGGCACTTTGACCGAATGGCGTCTGACATGGGAGTGTGTATGGAGCAAAGGTGTGGAACTGAATTCCTCCAAGTGACAGAACTGCAGCCATTAACATTCACTGATGCCTGCTGAACGTTTCTGGACACCGAACAGTGGATGTGAGCACTGTGAGGTGGTGGGTGGTGAAACACTGTGGAACAGTGGATCACCTCCACTGGCACAGATATTTACGAGCACAGCATGCAAACTCTCGTGCATTGCTGGTGAAAATGCACAGCCAATGGTGGTGACTATGTTAAAAATAGTAGCTGAGAATTTGCTAATAGTCAAATAGTGTTACTATGTTCTTAGAATATGTTATTGTTTCCATGGGAATAAATAGGAAGAGTTACTTTTGATGTGTCCGACGTAATAAATGCTCTGCTTGTCAACTGTGAGTTACCAAGCACTTAACGAAGAGGACAGTATAATTATTTTCATTTTCCTGATGGAATAAACGCATAGTCAGGAAAAGCCACTTGCTGAAGGTTGTGCAGTGGAGTGTGAGCAGAACAATGACAAAAGAAGAAATAATAAGCATCAGATGCTTCAGAAATCTTCCTTTAAGGGGAGAGTACACCTGTGCTTGGTGTATCCCATAGGTATAAACTGTAACGCAGAAATACTGTCTGCACATTATCTGTGCCATGGTAGACCATGTGATTCACACAGTAGGACTTCTCGGATGAGTTGAGCTCTGCTTGTTTGAGCATAACATTAGCACTCACAGGGCACCGTAATTTTTATACTGTTGTTTATAATCCATGTCAAAAGAATAATTTGAACAAATACAAAATTATTTTAGGAAATTAAGATTTCTTATTTATCTGAGAAAAAAAAAAACAACAACAAAACAACAACACAACAAAACTAAATTGTTTTCCTACTTACTGGCAAAGTCATTCCTACTACATTACATATTTTAAACCTCACATCTCATTCAATTAAGATTTCATACCATTGACGAAATGATGCTGTCCTGGAAAAAAAATATTGCAAAAGCCACAGTATACATGCCCATAAATAAACTGCAAGATTTCCAGGCTTCAAAGACTGAGGACAGAAAGAGACTGTTTAAAGATTCATTTGTACATTTCTTATTCAGTACATTTGCTGCATTCACTAACAACGAATACATTGAATCGAACAAAAAGAACAGATTTAGATGGCTATGGAAAATGGTTTTTGTGTTTTTTTTCATCAGTATATCAAAAACATAAGAAACCCCAGCCCCAAACTGACATAAATACCATGTTCTAACTCCTAACCTCATGTGACATAAACAAGATGTATACTGCTTCATCACAAGTCATGTTCAAACGTTAAAGCATGGGACATAGGTTATCCTCAGTGGATCTCAGTAGATACAAGATAATAATGCTCTCTTAATATCTGACACATCTATAGCACATTTAGTAGTACAAAACCAAGAACACCTGCATGTTCTTTTTCATAAACAAATTTAAAATCTGGCATATACCTGGATGAAACCCAGATCTCCTTGTATCACTGTCATTTGGTATTGTCATTTGTATGTCATGTGTTGTTTTCGGTTGGATCTTGGGCAGCAATATGGGTGGCCAATATACAGCCAGCACAGGAGGAAATGCATTCAGTGAAAACTGCGTAGAAAGAATAAGTCTTCAAAAATAAGATTTAAAAAAAAAAAAAAAAGCTTTGATATGTCCTTTTTCTGTTACACTACAATGAATAGAAGTTATGAAGGAGGGTTTAAATCGATACCCATGATCACAGTGTTAAAACAAACAGACAAAAAAACAACACACATGCTCCAGTATCAAAAAATATGCTTAAATACGTTGTCTGCACACAAAATAGACACTTTGAACTCTGCTATCACAGTACAGTTACAGTCTTCTCCATACATTCTTAGGGCTCCTTCTACTGTATCTTTTGGGGCAAACCAAACAAACGAACAAAAAAATGTAACATTCTCCGACCAAGAAGAGTCAGTATGTTTGTACAGCTGAAAGACAGTCCAGCTTATAAAAAACTAAGAAAAAGCTATACACAAATGCTGAAAGGAGGATGCAGCCATTTAGACGTTTAGCTTTTACTGACCCTCTCTAGCTGTCATCAACTTGGATTTATTTACTAACTGGCAACACAAGATTAGAAGCCTGTAATTTTATGTACATATGTGTGGATATGCAGTGTGTCACATTCTGCTCTGAAATTCAGCACGGGTCTGGAGAAACGAAGATAATTTCTATAGACTTTAAATTTGTAGGCACAGACAGACATGGGTGGACCGTGAGCTTTCAGTTTGGTGACCATACCAAGCCTTGGTAAGGATGGAGGGGAAGCAGAGGGAATGGAAAAGCTTGAAGCAAACTGAAATACTTCCTTTTCTCTTAGTGCAGGCAGGAAACATGGAGAAAACTTGTTTTGGATCAATAACAAATGAAATGTACCAATGCTTTCTAAAATTTCAACTTCGCTGCTTTTGGATTAAACTTTTCACTACATTCAGTCCTAATTGATGAATGCTTCCTGTTCCTAAAGTTCAATTGGTTTATTTTTTTTCACAACTTTACTGAGCAATAAGCAATTTCTACCCTGCAAATCACAGTGCAAATATCTTTTCTCTTTGAAATCACGGGCAGATATCTTGCTAGATTCACTGGGACCAGATGTCCTCCTTTTGCAGTGGTAGACAGTGGAAGACAGCTGGTAGCCAGTTGTCTTACAGAGACACTCAGGACAAGGAGACATGGCACAGCCACTCTGTGTTGGAGTCGCATCATCGCTGAAAACTGTTCAGACTCTGGCTGCTGAGTAAATCCTAGACCAGTATTACATGTGTTTAGGGACTCTGACCACCTCTGGGGCTTATAGCCTGCTTTACTCCAGCTGGAAGGTTGCATCATTGGCACAGCAAAGATTGCACCTCTTGTACTCCAAAGGTCACTTTGGTGAACATAGAAAACACTACTCTAAAGGAAAAATGCATTATTTTTTCCCCTTAAAGACACTTCATAGCAGTACTAAAGCAGAAGTTATTAGGTGTTGAGCAGAGTTTAAAACCACAGGACACTCAGTGGAGATCTGTTTAAAAGTTGCCTGTAGGTAACAATATACAGACTTATTTGCAGTCTGGCTGTCTTCACAGTATACCATCGTGTAACATTTTTGTGGTTGCAGTTCAGTGTCCCAATCTGACAAGTAAAAGGAGAAGCATAAGTCACAGCGCCAGGCTTTGATTTCCAAAAGGTACAATTAATGCATTTGCAAAACACAATTGATGGACAGTTGTTGATTGCATCCCAAGCTTCAGACAAAGCAATACAGACACGTTGTATTGCAATATGTCAGCAGACACAAATCAGCGATAGGCGGTGTGGACTGCTACAGGACAACCGTAGCCATTTCTGCCTTCTATAGATATGTTGCCAACAGCAATATCTAAACTACTAATAGGTTCATGCATAGAAGTATTACACATTGCATGTGCTGTTTATGTGTATAGAGACATATGTGCAGCTCAGCTTTGCTAATTCCACACCCATATCTGGGAGCTGAGTAGCCTGGATTTGCTTCTCCCTCGAGTCTTGGTTTCTTTGTAGCATTTAAATTAACCCACACTCTGTATTTTGAATAAGCTTCACCTCAATAACTGCATTCTGTAAGGTAATAAGTGTAAACAAAGTGTGCACAGCAAGACCAGAAGAGCCCCATTACAATGTCACAATGGGAAACATTTCATTTTAGAGCATAAAAATCCATCTTTCCCAAGGTATGCTAACTTTCCTCTCTTCTGGGATCTGGAAAGATTCAGATGGCAATAAACCCTTCTTGCATACCTCGTGTTTTCATCAATGCTGACAAAACCATCCAGTGTATATTTGTGCTATTTACTTTCACCAATAATGCTAATAGGCAAGTGGTAGAATGTGGTACAGTTTCCAAGACAAACAGAATAGGGCTATTTAGTCAAGAAAACAATAGGTAATTTCCAATCTAATAGTCAGTGATTAAAAAAGCAGTTTTCTACTGGTATTAACAGTGAGAAAATACTGGTAGACATTGTGTCAGAGGTCCTGAATGTATGGCTTGATTTTCACTGAGAAGCTGGCACTGCTGTCAGACTGCTGATAAATCGATGCGGTTGGCTGAATTGGTGCTTTTATCCCAGGTGTTCAGCTTTGTGGGGGTTGTACCTGGCCTGTTCCCGCTCATCTAGGAAAAAATAACATTGAAAGTAGATTTATTTATTTTGCTAAACCACTCTTGTCTGATGAAATAAAAGCTTGAAAGGATCTATTTACATTACAACGTTGTCATCGAATCTTGAAAGCATATTCCATAAAGGGTTTTTAAGTTATTGCCAGAATCTAAGGTGATTGGCAGTGATCACTTAATAATACCTCTCACTTCAGAAGTCTGGTTCTTTATAAAAACAAATTTATTTGCCTCAAGGCAATCTAAGCAAAGCTGGAAAAGCATACGCATGCATTGATTTATTTAAGAGTTTGTTTAAAAGTGAAAGTGCCCTATCAAAAAGGCATAGACATAAGACAGATACATTGCCAAAACGCTGCTTGACTACATAATGTGAAGTTCATTACAAGTGATGGAGATGGTCTCATTGAACCATACTCCAGAGCTGGTAATGTCTGCTTACTTTTATGTGATGGTTTACCAGGAAGTAGAATTGTGTCCTTCGCTTTCAAAATATATTCTGTAGCTGCAACGTAATACTGGCTGATTCCACCTCTCTTCACTGTGCATTAAGTTAGGTATCCACACACCTTTTTGTGCCCTGTTCTTTCAATAGAATGTGATGTAGAACCCTTTCACGTACAATAGAAAAAAGAAAAATACTCACAATGTCGGAATTGAAGGGCTTCACATTGATGTTGCGAGTCGAGCTACTGGTGAGGGACCACACCTTGGTTTTGTGCTTAAAAGCAGCTCTAACCTTTGGGAGGAAAAAGTGGTATGAGACAGTGATAGGCGGTGTGGACTGCTATAGGACAACCAAAGACTTATTTTGGAAAAAGTTGTATGTATCTTCTCAGGTGCTGGCTACAATTACATCCCCATCACCCTTCCCTCACATTAATGTCACTAACAACTACATTATGTACTAAAACCAGCAGTCTGCTCCTACATTTTTATTTATACTTTAGGTATTTATTTTTCAAGTACTCACAGATTAAATACAAAACATTTTATAACCTCATTATGTCTCATTTCTCTGGCAGTATTTTCATGCTATCTGGGTTATCCCAGCCTCCTAGATATCCAAGCTATTACTATTCATCTTGTTTGAAAGAAAAAATATGTAAGTATACATTCTGTGTATTTGCAGTCCTTGCATGAAGGAGCACCTTTGGGCAGGCTCTCCCTGGTGATCTTGCAGCCCTGATGGTACCCAGACACCTTGAAGATATAAGCCAGCTGCCAGCCTGCCCTTCTCTGTGCTGCTTGTGCATTTCTTGTCCTTGAGCACAGGGAACAGAGCTCTGTCTTTTACCCAGCTGCATGGAAATGTCTGCAGATTTTGCTTTACAGTGTCTGAGTTTTATTTCTGTGGTAAGAAGGAAAGCATTCTCACAGTTTAGCTGAAGTATTTTAGAGATGCATAGCATACAGCAAAGCCAATAGGACCTGCTCTCCAAAAGTGCTTCTTCACATTATCTGCACGTGAATTATTTTTTGAGTATTCAAATCCTGAAATGTTACTGAATTTCATTTCTTGTTAGTTTTCTGGAAAAATGCCCGTGATTCAAATATTTATATTAGATATAAGAAGTGATGCTTGACAGAAGGAAGAAGGCTTTAAATGTGGGGCAAAATAGGATAGAGAAGTATTTTATCTCCTTACCTTTAGCCTGCCTGCTTAACTTTAGTTGATTCCAATAAAGACAAAGAATTTCACAGTCAGTCTTGTCTCTATGAACTGACTGTAGAAAAAATCACGTCGGTGCTCTAAGACTGAATATGTTGGTAAAGATTAATAAGCTATAATTGCTTACTGAAACATCTTCTTGGAAGAGCTGGAGTGCTTTTGATGCATGGGAACTAAACAAGCTATAGGGCAGAGCTATTCCATAACATCCAGATGGAATAACTGCGGAAGAATCAAAGCTGTGTAGGTGTTCCCTAGGCAGTGCCCACTGTGAGCATGTGAGAAATGATTTTTGTAAGAAATTTTCATTATCAGTAATGCATATTGCTGAGGATTTTCTGCTGTCTGCTGCTGGAAGAGAGGATGCTGTGAGCTGCGGGCCAAGCAGTGATGTCTCTGTGACATCAGCCCTGCCTTGGCTTTGTCCCAGCTGCTTTGAGACAGCCTTTGTGTGAAAAGATGCCTCTTGGTCCATTGTGAAAACCTCAACTCCTAGCCAAGAAAAATACCTGGAATATGTTCTACGCTGTTTAGTTTCTCATTAAGAACTGCATGAGCAGTCTCCTAAAGTATGTTTTGCTGAGATTAATGCTTATTTTCCCCTCTGGAGCTGCAGATGTAACAAAGCCAGGGGCCCCCAAGCAGCGACTGCCAAAGTGAGTCCTGCTGCCACCAGTGTGAACCCCTCCCTCAGAGCACAGCCTGTGCCCTGCTCAGCCCCTCCAGCCCCCAGGGATGTGTCATTTCTTCAGTCTTAAGATGCCTTCACCTATCCCTTGGAAACCTTTCTTTGTTAAGTAAAATAAATGCCTAGCATGGGTCAAAATGCTGCAAATCAGTAACAGCAGTCATACCAAATTTGCTAGCGCCATTTTGTAACGTACCTCTGAATTCAGAAGACAGTGAAACAGGAACATGAAAAACCCCTGAAAACAGAGAAAAGGGTCAAGGGTAAAGAATGGCTGTGAAGAATGACATACTGTAATGTATTTCTCACAGACTGTGTAACTATAAACACTGAAAACTGGGATAAATTTTGCCCAGCTTTAAACTGGAGAAACATGCAACATTAGGCTCCTATGCAGCTTGCCTAGATCTTTTCATGTCAAACACTGCCTCCTAAACTTTGGGGTTCTGCAGGAAAATATCTAGTAGAAAATAGGCCATAATTCTTGTCGTGAGCTACATGAGAACATTTTGACTGTGCCTGAAAATGTAGAGGCTGGGGGAAATGCTTCGGAGAATTTCCCCAATGTTCTTTTATGGAGTTTGTTTTCTTTTTGATGAAAATTTAGCCTTTTCTAATCAGTCTATCCAGAGAACTGTGTTACCATCTTTCCGTGACCATAGCATTCTTTGTTCCTGAGGTAGGAAAGGATTTATCAAAGTCAACATTTTCTTTTACATTGTAATCATTAATTGGGAAAGAATTCACCTATAGATTTATACTTCTACTGGAAGCTGTGTTTAAAGCAAGGCAACGCTTGCATTCTTTCCCAAACAGAACTCTTTTTCCAGATCAGTGTCTTAAGAAGTCACGTGCTGTTTTCTGCAGCATGCAGAACAGATTCCTTTTTCTCCTTATGCTTGCACTGTTCCCAGCAACTTCTGTTTGTTTTCAGTTATTCTTGGTAACGAAGCCTCAAACTGACGCAGAAATTTTGTTCTAGTAAATTTACAAGAAGAATCTTGCCTTTGCCTTTAAGAATCCTGCCTGTGATACCTAGTGCTAGAAGAGTAATCTGTTTCTCTAGCTCATTCTCTAATTTATTTAGCTATTGCTACTGGAAGCACTAAGGAATGGGATGAAAGTTCTCTTCATACAGAGATTAAACAATTGCCAGTGTGGTCAGCACACACTTAAAAGACACAGGAAGGTATACAGAAAAATCCAATAAATGAAAGCATGTGAAAACATCACTAATGATCCATTTATTGCATCTCAACAGCAGTTCAGTAGCCACAACCTTTCCAACCAGGTACTTACTTGTAGTGAATTGAAAACAGCAAACATATACTGAAATATTAACGTGTGGGCATTGACGGCCAGAATCCCGAAGATCCATGAACTTCCCAGGATTGGTAAGAGAACTGCAACAGCTTTAGCTGTAAGTCTGAAAGAGAAAGTAGTGAAGGAAAACATGATGAGATAGTTAAATTTCAGGCCACACACCAGGGAATTTATCAATTATTTCTTGGTAGAAAGGTAGTGTGCCTGTAACTTTCTCTGCCATAAAATTCCTTCACTGGGCTGGTCTCTTAGTTACTCACTGCTCATCTATAAGAATGAGGATAACAGAAGCTTGATATCACATGGGATAAATACAGATCGAGAGAGTCAGTGACTGAGGGTGCCAGGGAAGGGATGGAGAGATTCTCCTATAACTACTGTAGTTCTACCTTCAGTTTTCAGTAATGTATAATCATCCCTTCAGTGAGGAACAGTAAGTGTAAGGGTCAAATGCAGAGGGCCAAAACTGAGAACAAGGGCAGCATCACGTGGAAAAGAATAAAACCATTATGTAGTATATCCAAAGCACATTTGCTTACTAGCAGGACAACTTGGTATTGCTCTTCTGGAAAGTGACTTGGGATTTTTAATCACCGCAAATGGAATGAAACACTATCTACCTCTGCCAAATGCAAATCCTGTAACACCACGGTATTATTCTGCTTCCTCTCTGCTTTGTCAGAGTTGATTCAGAGAAATATATGCCAAATTCTGAAATAACTTGTGTTTCTTGGAGGTGTCTCCTGATACATGTTCACTCTGCTTAGCTCGGAGTATTTGGCAGATTTTCAGTAAAAGACAATATGACAGCTGAAAATGTAATAGCACTGAGAAAATGAGAGGGATTTTTGGTTCTGCCTTAATGAGCTGTGCCGAGGATGTTCGTTATAGTGGAAGATTAAAAGAAATTGAAGAAACTGTAGTATTCCAGAGAACTATGTGATCACAGAAAGCTTTCTGCAGCAGCTGAATTCTGAGGATTAAAATTCTATATAATTTGGTTCTTGCATTTGTTTTCTGTTTTCACATAAACACTGCAAATCTCTCTCTACAACCGAATACTACTCACCAACTTCCAGTAGGGTCAGGCTCAACAAATGAAATTTAGTTCACTAAATGAGTGCTTATCCTACACAATTGTCTTCTCCTTATGAAGTCTTCAGAGCATCATCTCTGATTGGTGCTAATGAATTGCACTAAAGTATTGTACTTTTTTGTTTGCATACTCCCTGTAATATTGACTGCAGGCGTACTGCAGTGATATCCCTATGGAATGTTTCTAGTGTATTCACAGAAGAAGGAGAAGACAATAGGGTTACACAATGGAAGTCCTTGCTAAAGGATGTTACAGAAGTCCAATACATCCAATACACTCACAGAAGACACAGAATCCTGTGGATTGTTAAATGGTTCAGGATTGTTCAACAGTTCAGGTGCAGCTGTTGGTGCAGAAAGCCCTTCATCTTTTGCATGCAAAAAAGAGGGAGTGTGTATTCAGAGAAGAATCACTTTGCTCGTCTTTTATAGTAGGAATCTGTGGTTGGACCAGTGGTCCATCCACTTTAATGCAAGATGGCAGTCGTTCTGTTCTTAGTTTAATCCATCTGTTTTTAGATTAAGACGGTAAACACCTTAGTTACTGTTCGCATCAATTGAGCCACTACAGGCAGGTATGAGATAGAGCAGGGCCAAGTGACTCACTTATTAAGTTGTCTCTCACTTTTCCCAGTGAATGCCATACACTTCATTCACAGCACTGAGCAGCCCAAAAGCATTTGTGATGTCTGTCCACTCTGTAAGCTCTCAAAGCTCCTCACGGACCCCACAGGACAAAACATGTTTGCTGTCAAAACACTACTAAGTAGATAGCCTGGTGTTATTCTGCCTGTCAAGGATGAGCAGATGTGCAAAGAACCTTTGCACACCCAGGCATCACATTTTCAGTGACAGCTATCAAAGGACAAACTCTTCCTCTGCAGCAACTGAGTACAGTGTTGGTGGCACAAAATAGAAAGCGCGGGGAAGGAAATGGTCCTTGTTTGCAAGGCAGATAGATCTAATCTCTGTTTACCACAGTGCTTATAAGCAGGAACTTAACTCCTCTTGCAGCCCATAGGATTTAAGCACATTCTTACATTTAAATATGTGTTTAAAGTATATTGTGAATTTTGTCTATGGTACAATTAGAGATAAAGAAGGCAAAGGAGCGTAAAGGGAGCACAGGAAGGGGGAATCTAAAAGACTGTCCAAACTCACATAAGCTCAATTTCTCAGAAATTGGCAGATTTTTATTTATCTGAAAACCTATACAGAATAGAAAGTTGTTTCAGACAGATTAATGTTGCACATGTGCCACTTAGCTCCTCATACAAGCTAAAGTAGGGGTTTGGGATAAAAGTGCACACAACTGCATAGCAAACAATCACTTGTAACAAATACAAGACAAATAAGATTGTTTCAATTCAATGAAGAAATCTTTCAATTAAATACTTAGATCCAAGACGTCTTGTTCATTTCAGTGGCCTGAGCACACACTTCATGATATCCTTTATTAAAATCTGTGCTGAGATACTGCATGGGCTTCAGTTTTATGGGCAAATCAGGGACAGGGAAGAATCAGAAATCTATTTTTTCCCTCTATTGATAAGTATCTTAATGTCCTTGGCCATGACTGTTTCTGCACAATTTAATTTAATTCTGCAAAGAGTTTGTTCAGCCAGAATAATGAAAAAATACAATAAAGCCTGAATTCTCTTATTTAATTACAATATGCATTTAAAGAAATACCATTTTAAAGCAACTAAGCGATAGAAGCTTGTTTTCATGAATCAGGGATGCTTTCTTTTTCTCTGTTACGATTTAAATTCATCACCTCAGCTGCAACAGAAGGCACACACTCAACCAAGGAGCTGCCAGCAGACCAACTTCTGCAATAAATGCTGTGCAGAAAGATCTGTGTTATTCCACACAGCCCTCGAGTCCTCAGGAAAATGCGTCTTCCCAGAACTCAGAGGAGACAGAAGGGGGAGAATGCATGAGCACACAGAGGATGGGGCAGCTACATTCAGGCTCTGTGATGGTTCAGAAGTCCCCTGTAACGCAGCAGGTGATCAGTATGCCCAGCACAGCTGCATCTACATTTGTAAAATGCTCTTCATTACAAATCACCTTTTTTTTTCCTCCTTCATTCTCAAACTCTCCATTTTTATAACACTTGCAATTTAGAATATGATTTTCCCTGCTGCTTTATTACTAGAAATAAGTTTTCATTATCTCTTTTTGAGTTTTTGCATTACCAGCTTCATTCATTGTGGTCTGGGGGACAACAGAGTTTGGTTCTCAATGTCACTGTTCTTAAAACCAATCCTACTGTGCGGATTTTCAAGAATTTTTAACATCACAAATGCCTTGAATAATTTAAAAAAAAAAACAACAATACAAAAACCCACAAATCTTGATAAAACTCCACTCACTTTTAAGCACAGAGTTCAGCAGAAATACCTAGCTAAAATGAGAACAAAATGCAGGTATATGGGGTTTTTCTTTCACATGTACGCACGTTGCATGACTACCCACTTAGAAATGCAGCAGAGGGTAAGATTCATTTAAGGCCATCTAACAGTTACTTCTGCCTGCATGTCAAGATCTCACTAAGCCTTTTTTTATTTTCTTAGCTGTTTACCTGCTCTGAATTTCTGTGTACACATTATTAGTTCAAGGTATTTGTGAGCTTTACTCACCAAGCAAAGGAGTCAGCTCTGTTCTTCCCAGTCTTTCATTTTCTTCCACTTACCCCTCCCCTCCCCATCCTTATTTCATTTTGTCTTTGAACTTCAAAAAAAATAGAATAATAACTGTAAAATGCTGTGTCAGAATACCACTAAGGTAGCAAGGTTAAAAATCACTAAAAAATCCCTAAGAAATACAAAAGCTAATGTTCCAGTAGGAACAGTAATTCCATCATACTGCACACACTTTTCCTTTTTTTAATTCCCATTTTTCTCTGCTACGTGAATACGTCAGCAGGTTGGCTCTACTACGCTAAGATATAGAGCACAATCTAATACATGTTGTGTTTGGAGAAGGAATACTGCATGGCTCCAACTGTGCAACATTTAGAACAAATTTTACTCCCATCATTCATCAGTTGAGTTTTCTGCCATCTGCGAAATTGGTGACATGAAGAACCAAGGCAGTGGGGCAGAGGCAGGTGTTACTTTGCAGACACCGCGGTCTGGTTCTAACCATAAACCTTGCTAAAATCTTTCTTCGTCCTTGTGCCCTAAATGCGTTGGAAAGCAGAACAGCCTTGTCTCTAAATCTCTCCTGCGTGCCCTTCTCATGCCTTGGCTTTTGAAATTAAAAGCAACACAGCAGCTTGCTTTTTGCACCTACTTTTTAAAGTTCGGATATTGTTACTCTTCTGCACTCTAACAGTGTAATGTTGCGAGTTTGTTGTGTCTCTGCCTCTGTGTACACTGGGTGATCAGCACTGGGATTAACCAATTAAGAACAAAGCAAAATTAGCACAAAAGATTCACTTTATCCTATTGTTATTTCCTTTAGCCAGAGTGTTTTTATGCTCCTGTTATTACTTCATAATATAGGAAACTTCTGTGAAACACAAAAGAAACTTAAGTCTGATTAAATTTTTATATTTGGTGTGTATGGAATAGCCCTTGAGATATCCTGTCTATCAATTCATGCTACTGCTAGTGTGGTTTCTCACTCTGACACTGTAATAACAGCGTCTGCAGCTGGGCTCAGCAAGACCCATTCCGGTATGACTTGATTTCCTTACAATTTTCATGGCTGTTTATTGCAAAATGGAAGCATCACCAAACTGGTACAGCACAGTATCATCCCATCTGCAGTTCTGACCTGCGCACTAATCAGTTCTTAGATGAAAAGGAAGTCTTCTGAGTTGGACAATTATTGTAGCTGTATGGAAGTGCTGGTTGTGCAGGTTTCAGCACCTCTGAGACACATTTTATTCACCTACATCACATAAAGTCATTGCACTATTAGTAAAGTTTCTGCAAATGTTTTTCCAAGAGCGGAGGTGGACCTCATAGTTTTATTGTATTTGCAATTGGTTTGGAACAGCTCTGCTCAATTGAGATTGCTCCCTTCCCCTTATTTAATCTCTGCCCTCTTCTGCTATTGCCCTGAGCACACTGTCGATATCTTATACCAATGCAGAATGACTACACTGACAGCTACAAGAAAGAAATTTCACTGCTTGCAGAAGGAAAATTTTATTGTTTCTGTGAAGGGGACCCCTAATTCACAAATCAATTTTATTGGCTGTATATGAAGAACTAATCCTTTTAAGACTCTGATATCCACTTTTCAATGACGATGCCTGCTGAAGTAAGAATTAAATTCAGATCCATAAACAACATTATATAACAGTGGAGGAAACACTGTCATAAAAGCAAAAAAACCTTCACAATAATTCATCAAAATTGTTACCCTGACAAATAGGTCTTTTAACTGAAATTTCCCTCTTGTTCCTAAACTCTTTGCTACTGATACTGATTCTGCTGATACTGATACTACTGCCACTGTCAGCAGTATCCTTTATATAAAAAATAAATGACCCCACTAGCCTATAACTAATATTTTAGACTGATGCTGGAAAAGGTTGAATTCAGCCTCAGTTTCCCATTTGCTACAGCTAGCCAGCGAAGATACAGCAAGTGAAAAGCATTGTAGAGAGATCTAAGCTGTAACAGCAGCTCCTCCTTTCCTGTTACACTCAATGTACAACACACAGACATCTCACCACTGACCCTCAGAAGGCAGTTGGCACCAAAGCAGTGGGACTTGTAAGCCTTCCCAAAAGGTAAAACTACCTCAGCATCCTATACATCTAGTAAATAAGAAAAGTTCCTCCTTTTGAGTCATCTGCCTATAACCCTGGATTAACCACAAGATTTAAGGCAGTCTTGTTAAGCTCCTGTATTTCATAGGATGTGCCCCATTCGCTGGCTAGGTTAGTAGATACAGCACTGGCTCAGAACATACTGGGTCTGGCCTCAGATCACTCTTCTGACTATCACACTGTGGCTCACTTTGTTCCTAAGATCATTTTGACTCCCTGCTTGCTGCTCATTCTCTCCTACTGAACCTGCTCTGCTTATACTGAATAATTAAATATTCACTGGGTCAGAGAGATTAGTTATGAGGCACCCACTTGAGAGAGAGGTCCTACTAAATCTTTGCTTTATTAATATTTCCTATTTTATATTAAATATTCAGTGGAGTAGGAACTGAAATCCAAGTCTCCCTTCAAAGCCTTATGAAACCTCACAAAACTACAGGCATGGCCAGAAATGGAGGTGCCTCAGGAGCTTCAGTACTGAGAAGGCAGTCTTGGGGGCTGGCAGCATTGACTTTTGGCTTCAGCACTAAACTAGGGATTTAGGAATCCATGCCTTGCTAAGGCCTCTTACAGATCAAATCCTAGGATCACGTCCTGATCCTAAAATTACAAAAGAAAAATAACACTTGCCAAAAAAGTAACAAGCACTTAACTTAAGTATGTCCTTCTCTTCAATTCAAGCCATTAAAATAATATAGGGAATTAAAATGTAATATCGTTGCAAGCTGGATTTTCAGGGGTGAAGGAGAACTGTGTTTGCAGAGGGATTTTTCCAGTTTATCTAGAATACACTTCTCCAACATTTTTGACAGTAATGCCCTCATTGCACTGCTGCTGAAACAGCATTCCCTGTTTCTTGGTCCCCAAATCCAATGTTAAAGCTAATTTCCACTGAATTTTGCCATTGAGTCATCAAAGAAAATTATAACAAGTTATTCTCAAAGAAGAGTGTTCCACATCCAGCTGAGGAGTATTTATCATTTGTTTTGGAAGAGGAGATGAAAATACTACCTGCATCTTTGCACTGCAGGATACCCAGCAGTACATGCATTCATTCCCAAGAGACAGCCAAAAGCTCCTCTGTTCCTACAGAAGTCGGTGTTGTCTTATAAAGGTGACAGGGAGCTTTAGCTAGTTAACAGTCTTGCTGCTTCAATGAAAACTTTGTATTTGTGTCCATGTGTCCTGCCCTTCCTGCTTTTTGTACTGAAGCATCCCCTGAACCTCAGGAAGAGCCCCAGTGTAACTGAGGATATATTTTCCCCTTTATCCCATCAGACATGGGATATGTGTGGGAATCCCTTGTCCTCTAATACAGCAAGCAGCGTAACAACTTCTGGTGAGCTGATGTGCAGAGTACCATCACACACTAGCAATTATACAATCCTGCTACGTACAATCATTTATATTGGCCATCAATGGTCTTTTTTTTTTTTTTTTTCCCAATACTAAGTAGAGTAAGGGGTTATTTATTGCAGCCATACGTTAGTTATTATTTTTTTAATAATAAAAATATGTCTGCTGAAAAAAGCTTTTTGGGGGACTTCAACGCTTTGCATCAGGAGAAAAATTTCCCAGTATATGGCATTGATGACCATGGCCAGAAGACAACATAATCAAATTCTCAGAAACCTCTCAGCAGAAGATGAAAGCAATTTAACAGAAAAAGGAAAAGAGCAAGCCCTGACCCTTACCACAGTATAGATGTGTTAATGTCTCAAACACAAATTGTTCATTTCCATAGTTCTTGCAGTGTTTGATTCTTTCTTAGAAGATGAGTCTGGAATTATTTCAAAGGAAGAAAATGGAAACAACAAAAAAAAGCAAGAAAATCTTACATGATTTCACTTTAGGAGTTCCTTAATAGTATCACAAAAGCACAGAGACAGGGGAGTCTGGATGGATTAATTCGTTGTTTTAAAAAGAAAGCAATTGGTAACATTGTAATGTGCTGGGTCACGCCATCATTAAAGGTAGGTTTGTCTCCAGAAGTGGAACAGACCTCTTACTTTCAGAGTTTCACTGTACAGAGCAAGCACTCATGAAAAGAGCAGCATTTTTTCTCACAGCCAGAAAGGAAAAATTATGCAGGAGGATTTGTTTATATCCACATGCTGCTAGCAACAAGCTAGTCCTGTGCTGAAAAAGGTCATGAAATTATTTCTGTTGGTAGAACAAATGAGCAAAAGATATCAAATAATTAATTGACAGAATATAACCATAAAGTTAGTTGTAGGAGCAACATATTAATAGGATAATCTTAACCTTGGCTGCTGCCGAGGGTCTGCATATGTGGAAACAGATGTTCCTTCAAACTCTCCCCTTCTAATGTGGACCTGGTGCCTAGCTCGACTTTGGACTCAGCCCAGGAGAAGGAATTTGTTACAACAGCTTATTCCCAGAAAACTCATTACCTGTCTCTTCCAAGGACAAGGCAATGGAAATGTCCCAAAGGGCTGGGTCCTGTCTGTGGGTGCCAGATGGACCAGGCTATGTGTCATCCACTTCTTTTCTCCAACATTTGCACCTAATTACTTCTTCCACTATAGCCTCCATTGTCTTAGCCGTTTTCAAAGCTCCCAGCAGAGGACTTCTTCCATCTCAGCACAGCTTTCTGTGTAGCCTATCCCTAGGGATCTGCTCAGTGTGAGGAATTACATTAGTCTGGTGCTCACTATTTTTAATTGGCTAAATCTCCACAAGTCATCTTGAAATAATATACTGAAATTAGTCTTACTGTGCTGTTTACAGCCATCTGAATCTTTTTTATGTTTCTTATGCGATGCAAATATTTGTTTTCTCAAAGATAAAACAAGATGACAGACCAAGAGTTAATAAAGAGGGATTGTCAAACTAAAGAAGTTATGAAAAGAACCTCATAATGTTCGCCTTTCTTCATATAATGGAGATTTGATGGTAGAATTCATACAACTTGAATTCTGATGTGAAAGGGCACAGCTGGTTCTGAAGGCACATGCAGAGAAAAAGAAAGGGGGTATCAAAAATGTAGATCTGCTCAGAGAGCAGTGAAATACAGGCAGACAGGCCTTTTGAAAATATCTGTGCAAAATAAAGGAAAAAGAAATGGGAACATTAGGGCAGCATGGTGTCTATTTTGGCTTGTTATCCCATGGGGAAAATGCAAATGGAGCCTTTTTTTCCTAAAGAGTTCGAGAGTTGTCTAAAAGATTAGATGTTAGTGTGGAACCAGCTTGATTTAATTGATGATATTGTTAATGAAATACACAGTTTATAAAAGTGTTCTTTTTAAGAAAAAGATCTGCAAAATTGCAGACAGTGATGTAATCCCATTGTAGATTTTTTTTTCATTGTGTCCCTCAATATCAAACCAGGAACAACATACGGTAAAAACATAAAATTTCCTGCGCATCATATTTGGATCTGGATATCATTCTTCAAGAAAAATATGGTCATTCCAGAGGAAAGCAACAAGAAAGATCATTGAGTTAGCAAGCATGGTCTGCTGAAAACTTCCTAATAAAGGGTCTGAGGCTTTCAAAAGACAAGTTTGCTTCAACAGGAAGAGAAAGAAACTGTTGCCCACATCCACTAGAGGAAGACAGTTTGTCGTTTCTTAAGCTGCCCTTGTAGAAATGTCAAGCTTTTCAGGAGAATCCAATAGGAAAAAAATTCTGAACCAGCTACACCCTGAAGAGACTCAAATTTCTGTCACTGGAGGCTTTTAACAGGTAGTGCTTTACACTGTATTCAAAATGATGAGAAGCAATTACACAGCCAGTTACCACGTTTCAGCTGACAAGTGGCAGCAAGCCCCACGGCTTGGTGGCTTTCTGTACCTGGGAATGCCCAGAAAAAGCAGCTTCATGGACATAGAGTTTATTGGAAATGTGTGCATTGAGTAAATATTTCTGGCTCTTAGTTTGGAGTCAGTGGGGCTTAATTTAGGATGACAGAATAACAGTCACATCAACCAACAGACAAACCTTCTGTAGAATAACAACATTCATCCCCCTGAAGATCTGAACTCTGAAAATGATCTCTTGACCTAAGCAGTCTCAGTGACCCTTAATTATGCACTGATATCAACAGAAAGATCATTCTTCTATTTCCATGGTAACGGTACCAGCCAACAGCAAAGCTATCAAGGTCAGGCGTATAAACTGAGAAAGAAAAGTAATTTTCTGTAATGGTTCATACGAGCTTTAACTGCAGCACTGCCAAATAAATAGCCATATACTTGCTTGATCGCCTGTCTCAAATGTACATAAGGGGGGAAAAAAGAATTGCCAGATTACAACTACAATCACACCGCTTTGCCGCCTGGTTTCTAAAACTGCTTGCTAGTGACTGTTGCTTCAGAGGATAACAAAACTGCAGAAAAGCATTTAGCTGTGCAGTGCTGTAATGTGAGGAACTCAATTTCTTATTAAGCTGGTTTTAAAGAAATGAGGCAACATATGGTTTTTACTGTGTTTATCAAAGTTAATGTCATAGCTGACGCTGTATTACTTACAAAAAGCCCAGCAAGAGGTCATAAAAATTCCTCCAAAATATTTTCCAGCTCGTTGAAATAAAAATGTTTTACTTACGGGTTTGATTCCCACCTTCTCTAAAGGCCTACCTGCAAATGGAAAAACCAGAACAACCTACGGACTTTCCTACTAACCTTCTTTCTACAACACCTGTAACATATCTATAGGTAATGGCGCTTCGTTACGTAAATGAAGGCGATATCTAAAAGCTTGAAAGGACTTCTCATTCTAAAATAGGGCATTTTCTTTGTTGCAATTACCCACATTTTTCATTTATTTTCTTTATTTTGTGAATGCATTGTCGGGAAAATATGTAAATCACACTTAGCTAAGAGCTGTGTCACATTGGGCAGTGATTTACATGGTTGCTCAGAGCTCTGCAAAAGGTGCATGTTTAAATAAGCTTTTACTTTATGTGATGGTATAACTATAATATTTGTCTTATTATTCTGCATAAAGCTGACAAAGAATTCTAGGATTATAAATTAGGCCAAGGACATAAAAGCAGCGGCAGTTCAAGCAAGCTCTTGCAGTTATTGCTGTTCACAGTGAGTTGTACCATTTCATGATGAATGACCAGCATTTAACTGTTACTCTGGTACCGGGCATAAAGCTATGACTAATACACCATCCTCCTCCTACTGAGACATTTATGGCTTAAATCAGGTATTAAAAGATTGAAATCTAAAAGAAATTAAGGCATTTTTAAAACAAAAGAATGTGCACTCCAAAGCACTTTTTCACTGCAAATCTTCAGAAGTTGACATTTTCTGCTGTTTTAAGTCTAATAAGCACTGGGGCTGAAACCTGCAGTGGTACAAAGAATAGTTAAACCCCACCGAAGTCATCTTAGGCTCATGATGTCTCTTCAGAGACATGAAAAGTACAAAGCAGAACACTGGAAAAAAAGACAGAAAGAGGAGGAGAGTGAAGGAAAGAGAGAGACTGAGAGGCAGCAGACAGTAAGTGATTTGTCACTAAGGTCACACAGCAAGTCCCCAGCAGGACCTGGCATGCAAGGCAGTGCCCCACAAACCGTGCTGTTTGTAAATGGGTTCACTGGGGAACAAAACAAAAGTCTTCTCTCAAAAATGAGCAGCTCTTCAAGTAGGCTCCTGGAGCAGACTTATAGATACCAGTGTTACATTCACATGAAGCAGTTAGTGTTGGGCACTTATGAAATCCCAATCTTGCAAAGAAAAACCTATTGCTATCTCTGGGGCTCAGACATTAGGGACACGAGAAGTGTGAATTTTAGCTAAGCTGTCGGTAGTTCATGTGATTGTTTATCTCTGTTAATGTTGTGCCTTTACTACCCCTCCTAATAAAGAAGAAATTAGCACATGGAGTTCAGAGTTCCTTTGGAGCACATAATCAACAGGCCCTGCTCACTCTTGAGCAGTAAATCCTATTTAAGGAGAAAAGACAGAAGAAAACCAGCTCCCATAAAGGATGATCTTGGATCAGAAAAAGGGAAGCAAGAAAAGATAAGCTGTGAAAGGACTCGCAGTGTCATCTTGTCTGGTTCAGCCACAAGGCAGTCATTTGTCATTCCTGGCATCAGGATTAGCTGTGACAGACATTTGTGGAACCACTTCTGGAAGCTGTTCAAAGACAAACTCAGCAGCTCTTCAGGTGATCAGTTCCGTTGCTTTGATACTCTCCTTCCACTACTGGTAATTTGAAGAAACTTGATTTTTTCACCAGTTTAGGATTTTATTTGTCCCTTTTTCTATGCCCTTGAAGAAGTGCCTCCTTCCTATAGCAGTGTTTTACATACATGCAAACTTTTACCACTCCTGAAATGTGCCTACGATGAGCTTGAGCTATCATATGGCCTGGAGCCTTTCTTCAGTGCTTCAATTCTCAACATCTGTACTAAAGAAAGCACTACCATTACTGTCATTATGTTTAATAGAAGATTAGCACTTCCCATTAATACTCTTATTGCCAGCATTTAAACCCATGTATTTTTAGTCTAAAACGCTGAGTCTAATAAGAAGATACCCAAACTGCATTTGTATTTGTCATATTCAATGAGCCAAAAATTTAATTTTGTTGAAGACATTATCATTGGCAGTAGCATGTCAGCTCACTAATTGTCATTGCTTAATATATCCCTTTTAATTATTTCCTTTATTGCCAGTCATTCTCCTTCCAAGAGTTTCCGTGAGGTACATCGCTCATCCTGTTTGTACATTGAAGCCATGTACAATGAACATGATTTCTTACAGTTAGAAATTGTTAAGAAAGAACTGCCGAGGGCAGATTCAACTTCCCAAACTGTTCTTTCTAACTGATGGCTCTCCCTCAGCAAACAGAAAAAGCTCATTTCTCTTTTGACAGAGTAGAGAGAAGCGGAGCTCCGTGTCTCTGAGGGATGCAGCTGCTGAGTGTCAGCAAGGCACAGAAAGGATTTTCTAATGCTGTGGGTCTTGAATCCCTGTGGACTTTTAGAAGAGTTTGACAAGATTGTGACTTGTTTCTCATCCTTGAAGGGAGAGGGGAGAAAAAGAAATTCTCTAATGGTATTGCAAAGGGGTAGAATTTAGTTATGTAGAGAGGTTATGGTATCTTCTTTGTTAGGAGAGCTCTCATGAGAGCCTCAAGTTATGTGTCGTGATTGACAAGTGCATTCTCCAAAAATGAACAGCTGGCAATAATCCTTAGAAAGAGAAGTCTTTGCACTGCAAATGACATGAAACAGACACCGAGCTGCAAGAGGAAAGTGCGACTGATACACAGTTCCTTGCAGAATAAAGCCCCACATTAAAAGCAGCTCTGACTTGGAAGTGCTACCTGAGACAAAAGGCGACTGGGCTGAAAGGCAGGCAGTATTTCTATAAACAACGTAAAATAGTGATGTGAAGTTGTGGCATGGAATAGATCACTGATTAAAAGGGTGAACAATTTGCCCCCGCATTCAGTGTGCTGCGGAATATAATAGATGGCTTTGCAAAGTGCTTTGGAACGGTCAATTACATGCTTAAACTCTACAGATGTCTTCAGCATCGTGAGCTGCTGGTGGGCAGCCCTCATGTATTTGGGTCTGTCAAAGGGAAAATTTTTCTGTACGGCCTATTTACCCCCAGATAACCAAAGGAAGGAACAGACTTGCAGTAAACCTATGTAACCTGTTTTCAGGTACACCCAAGATGGTTTGTGCCACCTTTGAAAATGCAGAATGAGCTGCTAAACAACAGTTTGACTTGCTTACCCTGAAGAACTTTTCTTGAGGCCCTGTCTTGCTACTGCCATTCATTCCAATATTCAGTCATTAATTTAACTAAACAGAAAAAGCATAATCCCTTCCTTCAGTAAAGAACTAAGAGGCTGTTTCATATTTCACTGAATGAAGATCAAGTTTTGAGGGATGAAGGAAAAGAGTAAAGTGATAAAAAATTGGGAAAAAATCAAAGAAATATTTCTAATCATGTTGTAATTGCTTTCTCTGTGAATCATTACAGTAGCTATAAAGTCAGGTTCACTGGCTTCTGAACTGTACACCTTACAGAGAAATTATATCAACTTTTGCCATTTTGGGTGCCATTTGAGACCAAGCAATGAAATAGTATATGATAAGAGCTGGACATGGCAATTGATTGAAGAAAAAGTTAATGGAATTCTCTCTCTTCTGGTCAATACAGTGCAAAAGTGAAGTAGCTGTGGAAGCGCAGAGATATGGTAAAGAATGATATCTTTATTTCTAGATCAAAACTACTTTTACTGCAACAGAGATGTCTGTGTTCTTCCTCTACTACAATCCCTATTTGACTTACTGCAGATTTGAGGTCTATGAAAATCGCATTATAACCCCTGTAATCCAGGAGACAGGTAACTCCAATAATCAAACATCCTACCTGTGACAGACTTAGTCAGGGAAGAGTTCTCCTCTCGGCGTATATTACATTGTATTACAAACGTGCACATTTTGTCACGTTAGACAACTTCCCTCACTGTAACAGAGAAGTAAATTCCCAAGTAAACACAGCACCGAGGCTTGGAAGGGGTAGAGCAACCATAAAAAAAAAAAAAAAAAACTGTTTTATTCCTAGCCAGAGTAAATGTATGCACTAAGAGAGGAATTAAGATTTTATATGCAGCAGGAATAAGTTAAAAAGCAACTAAGTGTTCAAATGGTTCATAACTCAAAAAAGTAATCATTTGCTTCTTCAAGCACGTGAGCAATTCCATTAAACTAATCTGTTTAATTGCATTTAGCTCAGAGAGAGACTACTTATATGCTTAAACACAAACATGCAATTAATTATTTCCCGAAATGAAAGTCCAGTCAAGAAGAATGGATAATGCAAACAAATGTGAATATGCATTTAAATTTTTCAAAGTATTTGATCACAGAATCACAGAATCGTAGGGGTTGGAAGGGAGCTCCAGAGATCATTGAGTCCAACCCTCCACTTGGAGGATTCAGTATTCTATACAGTAAAACATTCAAATTAACTTTTTGGTGGGAAATCTGTTCCCTGGCTGCAAAACATTCTCATAATTCAACATCCAGATTAGTTACTACACAACATTTTTTACTGAGAGTAAATCTTAATAATTCCTTGCTCACCTCTTACCACCAAACTGCTTTTGCAGTGTGAGTTTCAGGTGATAAATAAGTGACCACTCACACAGGCACACACTCTAAGTATACAGTGACCAAATATCTCCTGCCAAACTGTCAAAGGAGTCTGTCATGAATTAACTACTGTCTCTGATCATACACTGTTTAATTAATTGAATTAATTTTTCCTTAGATTATTGTGCTTTTTTTTTTTTTAACTATGTATCACAGACTTTAATCCCTTATGCTTTTTCAATTTATATTTTTATGTTGGTATTATTATTTTCTTTTAAAAAATAACAACATAGAAACGTCCACATCTGCCTGTATCTCCAAAAACAGGGGAAAATGATCAGCAAAATTCTGTCTGATATCTTCATTATGACAAGCAACATCAGAACCTGAAAAGGTCAATCAGCCCATAATGTACTGCATTTCATTCTGGGCGGAATGTGAATTGGGAGGATTATGAATTAATTAATTTTATGATATAAAAGAAATTTTGTTAACACTTTCCTTGTCTGCTTTGGCTTTTAAATATGAAGTTTGATGGAAGCTGCCTTCAGAGCTGAGCAGTGGCTCATCCTGGTGCAAATTCTGTGGTCATATTTGAGTCAGCATTTAAGAGGACCTGTTGCCACACAGAAAATCAGGACCAACTACTCCAAATAATTACATCAGTTTATTGATGTCTGTTGCCAAGAGAAACAAGTCCTTGTTCACAATATCCAATTGCGTTGCCAAGTAACTTAATCTTTAGGGAAACTAAATACACTCCAGCACTAACACTTCTCTTATAATAAATGTCTTCTCTAATTGATATCAATGTGGCTCATAATTTCATCTTTTTTCTGACGATTTCCTAAAGTAATCTCTGCTCAGTCATGGCCCGATGACCTCGAGTTGTGAGTTATGACACTGGACTTGTTGGTGCTCAGGGGGTATCTGTGTTGGAGACAGGTAACCTGGGCTTCCTTCATATTCACTGAGGACAAAACAGAACCTTTAAGGCAAGTGTGTCTAGCAGGTGAGGACTGCAGGGCAGAAACACACATTTCTGCAGTGCTCAGGGAGTGCAGGTGAACAAAGGCTTCTGCTTTGAGGTGCTCTCCCACCAGGGCTGCCAGCTGAAATGGAAGGCAGAGCTCTTGGATGTGATAGAACTCCTCCTTCAGCCAGAAAGCCTGATGATGGGCCAGCTCTGTAAACAGGCAGGCTGAGGTTTTCAAACCTGAATGCCTGCAACTGCTGTTTGTTTGAACTCAGCACCAGCTGTAAGGGTGAGGTCCGTTAGGTGCTTACAGCAGATGTAAATATTGGCCTGAGTTACCAAGGAGAGTCGGCCAACACCTCTCTTAACACTCCTATCACAGCACTTTAGATGCCCTTTAGCCAGTTTTGCAATGTCTTTTGGTTCATTACCACTTGTAACCTTCAAAGCCCCCACTGTATCATCTAAATTGTTGCAGACAGAAACTTAACGTTTCTTATTGTGCTTTCCATTTAAATTTCATTCCAGCTTGAAAAGAATGCATCGAAATCTCTCTTTCCCTTTCAAGTTTATTGGATTGAGCAGTTCTCATTTTCTTTATTTTGTCTTTTGCTTTACAAAACACTGAATGCAGCCCCAAAAACCCCCTTCCTCCCTATGAAACACTTTGCTACAGCAAAGAACTAACACACCGTGGCAAAGTACATTCCTGTCTCACCAAAATCATGTTATGCCATGTTAATTTAGATGTTTCCAAGAAAAACTTGATAAATTCTTTCTAACATATTCCATTTTCCCCCATAGCTAATGTCAAGTGAATGGCCCTACCCAGATGGGTGCCTGACAGGCCCTGTGTTTAAGGCTTGTGATGCACAACGCGGTTTGTGATCTTCACTGATTTCTCCCTAAGCCAATTGCACTTGTTGATTCAAAAACTACCTTGTGGTTCTTGCTGACAGCAACTGCAGGGTTATTGCATTTTTCTGTTATCTCTGTGTGTCCCTGATTCATTCTGCTGTGCTTATCCACTCTCATTTGTTAACGGTCTCTAATCAGCATCTATGATTCTGATCTCAAGGTGCACAGACACTTCACAATTTCAGTACAGAGCTCTACCATTCACAATCTGTAGCTGTTAATATTTAAGCTAGCCAAGTGTAAATGCATTTCATCTTATTTCTACAACAACTGTCCTTAAACATTTTTCTTATTTATTTATCCATACATAGCTTTATATATATATATATATATATATATATATATATATATTTAGAGAGTGAGGGAGAGAGAGAGAGTGGTGTGCAGGGTACAGTGTGTACTGAATCGACTCTTCATTATAATACAAGTAAGGAAACAGCTAAGTGCATAGAGCTACCTGTGCAGCTCCTATGTGTGGATGTTCTCTTGTTTTTGTAATTCTGACAACGGATACAAATTGTCATTGACAATACACAGTTATTTGCTTCCCAAAGTTCTATATTTCCTTTGTATTTCTGAAGGTCACAGGGACTCATCCAAATCTGAAACAGTTATTTTAAATCCCAGTCTTTTCATTTTACCATAGTGTAATTATGTATAGATTTTTGTGTAGACTTATTTACTGTTTTTCTTCTCCTGTGGGTAAGCGTACAATAAGTAAACTAACTTCTATCAGCTATCTGTCACCAATATTGTAAACTTAATGGCATTTTAAAAATTACATAAGTAACTCAAGCATAAAAATGATTCCTTATGACACCAATTCAGATCAGCGGCGCCACACCTTATCACACAATAGCCTGTGACTCAGAAACATTAAGCACAAACCATCAACACATTCTTCCTCTACCCAAGCTATAAACTGCTTGAGATATATACAATGTATTTTGTATTTGGACTAAAATGCCTTTAGGAGGTAAAACACACAATGTTATATTCAGCATCTTATTTCAAATTCAATAAATTAAGTTGTCCTCTTACTTAACCATGTAAAATTCTACAGACTTTAGACATCAGAATTTATCCTTACATACTCAGATGCAGCAATGTATCTACCTTAAATTTCCCCTCTAGCCCCACCTAGCTCAGTAGGATTATTAGATTATTTTAAACTAACTCACTCTAGCACAGTATTTAAAAGATGACACACACAGAGAAGTCACAAACCCTGGGGGCTCAAAGCACCTTGATATAAAGACACAGTTGAGTTTAAGAACACATTTAAATCCAGTGTAAGTCCCTGTGCTTTGCAGTATCAAGAGAGTATTAAGAATAAGCATATGCCTCAATATTTTGCTAAACTGGGGCTAGAAACAAGTTTATCCTTTGAAAGAATGGAATAGTCACAATACCCAAGTACAGACTAATCATACTCTGCGAGATTTATCTTTAAAAATAGCTGAAAGAGGAAAGTCTCCATTAACAAAAGAGGAAAATGCTGGAGACTGTAATAAGCAGGAAAACAGCTTAGCTCATGCCAAACTAAAGCTTCATCCCATGCTGCATTTGGCTTTCATAAAATATAGGTTAATTGGCTGCATTCAAGCAAATAATATGCTGCCTTTATCATTATTTGCTTTTTATTAAAAAGGAATGGTATCAGTGTTCTAGGAGAAGACCATTATACGTGTCCCTAGGCTGTGACATGGGAGATTACTAACTTGTTATAGCAGAATTCAAATATGAGAAACTTACTTGAAGGCGTTGGCATCCCCATGGACCTTATAGTTATCTGCACTGATTCTTGAGATAACTCTTGTAACAGCAATGAGAATACCAATATTGACCTGAAGAAGAAAAACAAAACTTGATCAGGAAATTAAGAACTGGCTGTGTCAGAGGTACAGAGTGCCCTAAGAATGTACTGTGCAAATGCAACAGAAAATAGGAGCTTTACCTGCTGCTTTTATTTGGAGAAAGAGAGAGGTTTCCAGTTCTGGACTGGTATAGTTTGACGTTTGTTAATGGATTTCCCTCTCCCAACGTGGGTACTTGTGGCAGCTTGTGGGTTTTTTCTTTCTTCAGAAACAGCTTTCTTCTTTCAGATGAGGCCAGATTGACACACTGATTCACAACTAAAGTGTTCAGGATCCTTACTCTACAATTAAATACTCTGCTAACGTACCACCAGGTGACAAATTAGGCAAGAACTTCAGTGAACAGGAGTCTGTCTGTGTCTGTGTGCTCTTCGGTTTTGTCCTTTCATATGCATGGGCTTCAGAAAACACCTTTCTCACTAGATTTCACAGTGTATAATTCTTGTTTCTTACCAAAGTCTGCTTGCAGCTTAAGCATGAGATTATTTTAAACGAGCGATGAGAAAAATATGTTAAGCCTGAACTCTGCTCTTCAAAAACCCAACATGTTTTGATGTCAGGGATGAAAAGAATTCCCACCAGAAACCTAGGAACTCTTGAAACGCCTAACACTGAAAAGGTGCGACAAAGGAAAGTTTGCTCAGGAGTCACAGGTGAAGAAAGAAAGAAGTCTTCATCATTTTAAGGAGATGTGGCAAAGACTGTCTTGTTTTGCAGAGACCTTAGGTCTAAAGAAAAAAGAAAAGGAGAGAGAGACTGTGAAGGTGAAAGACACGGCCCCTCTTTCTGTCCAAAGTTAAACATCAGCTACAAAGCTGATATTTAGCATCAAGAAAAAGGAAAGAACAAAGCTCTCTTAAACTAACATATAAAAAGAATTCATTATAGTACTACTGCTCAGTTAAAAGTAAACCATTTTAGAATAATTTTTCTAATTTGGGTATCAATGGGGTGAGTTAAAATGATTAAGTTTGGTGATAATTGCTTCTGTGTCATTTTTCAAATTTCATGACCACTTCTTGTAGGTTTCTAAGGGCAGATTATCACCTAGTGTAAAGTGTAAGGATAGATGTGGTAGTTCGTTTCTGTCATGGCTTTTTAGCCCATCCATAGAATTCCCTGTAGAACAAAACTGCTTTTCAATTACAAGTATATTCGTTGTTCAATCGGTTTTACAGAGATTAATAAGAAGTGAAATTGAATGCTCTTGTGATCATTTTCCCTATTCCCACCAAATCATATATTGAAAATATTTTTAGCATCACTCTGAGGCAGTAACAAGCATTTCTGAGAAACCCATTTATATGCTAAATATGCATGTTGACTGAAGCAGCAAATGATGAATATGAACAAGTTGCACTTTCTCTTCTTTCTCTCCTCTTCCAAACTCTCTGGTTTTCTGCCGCATGTCCACCAAGCAATGCTCTGCAGCTCTTCATGGGAATCTCACAGGAATTCTGTGTCCTTTACTTCTTCCCCAGCAAATTATTTTTCACCAGCCCTGTTGGTCTTTTATCCGAAGTATCAGTCTCCCCATCTGACACTTCCTTGCAGACGTCTCATTGACAGCTCAAGTTCAACTGCTCTATGAACCCTTTTTCCAGTGACTGCAAACAGCACTCCTGCCAAGCTCACTAGCACGTAACCCCAGCCCTTACTTCCGTTCCTAATTCTTGTTAGACAAATTGTCCTAGATTTTACCTTCTGCACAGCAGTTTTTTAAAATATGCAGATTGTGCATAAGGATTTAAAAAAACTGAAAAAATAAATTCCAGGGAAGTCAAGAAGAAAGGGTGAAACCTCATTCCTTAAATTCTGAGTTTCCTGCATCTCACCAAAGTCAACAAGAGCTATAAGCAGCAACAAAGGGATACTCAGATTCTTGCAGACTTCCACTCAAACTGGACAGGAACCCCAGGAAGCGGTTATCAAAACACCACACGCAAGATGGTCTCCAAGGGGACAGAAACTAGATGGTTTGCTAAGGCACAGACAGCTTAGCATTTCCAGATTCATTTTAACTTCTTACATAAAAATAATTGAAAATGGAAATGAATTTCCTTTACATTTTGGCTTGTATAAAGTTGAAATTTAAGACCTCGAGCTCCTCCTCTTTTCAGTGTAATCATATCCCTTCCAGGGTGCTTTCGTTAATTATTTACAACATGTGAAGGAAGCCCTGTGATCTGGCTGCTGATAAAAATAAAGTACTTGTAAAATTAACAACCAACCCTTATACTCAAGTCCGAAAGTTTCTATGTTTAAATTTCCTAAACCACTTGAAAATTTCTGTTTAGATATTTTGAGAAATTAAAGTAATCTCACTCAGTCTAAATAAACAGCCTAACTATGAATGCCTTCTTTCGTTAATGTCTTGGTAAGCAAAGCATGGAGGTATTTCCACTGTCTTTAAATGAGAAACCAAAACCAAAATACAGCCACTGAATTGCTCCTCCCAGGGATTTATTTTTTCTTTTTGCATTTGAAATAAATGTTTAACTAATAATTTTAATAGCAGAATGATTAGTTGATGAAGCACTTCTTATGTTTTAGCATATATCAGAATGTTCAAAGTAGGAGAACAAACATTTAGATAAGAAAACTCTATAATCTCCTATTTCTTACTTTTCTGAGAGGCCAGACTGCCTGCCAATTGCAGTTATTTTGCCTTAAAAGTACACAAGAACATGGAACTGACTACACTCTACTTTTCAAGTACAGCTAATAACAATAACACGTTTCCTAACTCACAGGACTCCTTTCAAGGCAGCTGGTCTGACCTCAGAAACTCACAACTCCGTGAAATCAGCAGGAGCTGCCAGTTCCCATTATGGCAGGCTTGATCCAGAGCCCACCAGAGCCCGTGGAAAGATCCCAGGGGCATCGTATTCTGGTGACAACCTGAATAACCTCACCTGACTGCAAATTGTCAGATCAGCAGAGAGTTAAATGAGTAAAAAGAACTCTTTCAACGTGAATATTTCTTGCCAACATTTCTTTGGGTCAGATTTTTGGACGTGGAAAAACACAAAGTGCGTGAGCCAAACTATCAGCAGTTCTAACACCTGATGCCTTTTCTCAGCTGTCCCAGTGGGATTTCTTGAGGTTCTCAGGGAAGAGCAGAATGAATGCAGCAAACAATGCGGTGAGATGACAGAAGTGATGAAATGTATCTTCAGTCCTTCCTCTGACTTTTTTTCAGGGTTTTCACTCAGATTCCTTCCAGGTCTCATGAGATTTTTGTTGTTTCTTTAGTACAGTGCAGAAGTCCCATGAGTAAAACCTTCTGATGTGGTATGTTACATCCTGGCCAAGAAGAGGCTTGGCAGCACAGAGGAAATAAAATTTTATAAAATGGATTAAACATATTGCCTTAATTAAATCTATTGACCAGCTTTCCTCTGAAACAATAAACTATTTTAAGCTCCACTTCAGTTTTGGACAGTGGAACAGGGAATTATAACTGTTTCTTCAGGTCTGAGATTCAACATGTTCTCTGACAGCACGAGTTACTCTAATCTCTGCCATGGCATCATTAGTAGCACTGCAAGCTGTTGGAATTGCAGCCCGTTGCCAGGTCACATCAGAAATCAGGGACTGTGATGCATTTCCATACACAGAGATATTCAAAACTGGGGGAATGATTTTGGAAAGCCTCATACCACACCTACCAATGCTGGTCTGATGTCCCAGACCAAATACAGGCCCAAGAGACTACTTCGAGTTGTTTTAGATTTCTTGTACATAACTTTCAGTTTTAATTTCTTACAATCTGTCCCATTGTTCTAAAAATCACTTCATGTTTTTCTGTTGGATAACTGAGAGGAAATTTAATTTTCAAATAATGAATAGATTCAATATTAAAATATTAAATTGATTTATAACTGAGTGCTAATAAGAAAAAGAGTAGCTTTGCTGCTGTGATCTGTTTGTTTGCACTCTGTTTCACCACAGCACTTAAGTATGTACTTGATTTCAATAACTGAAGAAATCCTACTGTTTCAGCACCTTTAAACATCATCACTCCAGTTCTGCCACTTTTTCCCATGACAAATGGTGTCTAATAAAGGGCACAATCTGCCACTTTTAAATCAGTGGGCCCATCTGCAGAGTGAGCTACAGTTCAACATATAAAAATGAGCTCAGTTCTGCACTGGTACATAAAGGAATGAACAAAGGAAGACCATGAGGCTAACAGAGCTTACTAAAGCATGTATGAGCAGCAGGTGTAAAAGGAGGAAGTCTTCAATATGCTTAACACTCATAAACAAGTACTAGTTGAAGCCAGCAGTGGCAGTCAGCCTGAGATTCAAGTTTCATGGTGTCCTATCTGAAGACACTGGTTACAAAACTAACATCCCTACGGCACAGAATTATGTTAGCAGTATGCTACTGAAAATCATTTAAGTCCATAAAAATGCTGTTTATTAGAAAGACTTGTGAAAAACCATCAGGCAAGTAACTGCTCACAGAGAAAACAATAGAAGGAACTTGCAACCACAACCCAATCTTCCCCCAGCAATGGATTGTTCACTGTAGCACACCCACTGCTCTGCATACACAGATGCTTTCAGTAGAATTTCCTTAATTCTGACATATCTATGGAAACACACCAAGGTAGCAGATGGTTGATAACAAACAAAGCCTTCTGCCAGAAGCTCTTCCTGTCTTGTTCCAAAAATTCAGGTGCTTCTTCAAGTTTTGTTTGTTTTGTTGTTGTTGTTTTTTGGCTTTGAAGGCATATTTTCCCAAGCATTCGGTGCTGGCTGAGGTTAGGCTGGCTTTCAAATTAATTGCAACAATTTTCGTGGGAAGTTGCCTTACAAGGATGGTATTGAGGTTTGGTGTTGTGGTTGGGGGCAGAGGAATCTGAAATAGATCCTTAAACCTTAAGGAGCAGGTAGAATTCCAAAGACCTACACATGGAAGGCACTATTTCTTTCCTCATATTCCTCAACTTTGGGTATGGGAATCCATTTAGGGCTGGGAGGATCTGCAAATTACTCCCCAGAAAAGTATGTGTGAGTATATTTTTCCCAGTCACACTCCTACCACATCATTCTGTTTTAAGGCTCCGTGCTGTCTGTATTGACCGCGAGGCTGCAGCAGGACAAAAGCAGACTGGGTCTGCCTATTCTCTAGTGAGTGGGAGCTGAAAGGAGCAGGCCCCCTGTTTTCTTCACGGCATAATCCTTTTTCTTGGCAGGGATAAATTGTGGATGAAAGCAGTCAAAAACAGGTCTTTGAGGCATATTTTCAGAGCTAAAGGCTAATTCACACAACTAGTGGCTAATTTTCTCTTTAAAGAGCAGAGGCACACATGCACACACAAAATAGTGTTTAGCCTTGTTATTTCCCTATAGGCACTAACGTATTTTTCATCTAGCATATTCGATGCCCAGAGAGAATAATTTGTCAGCCAGCTTGCTGCTATTTTGCACAGAGAGACTGGGTTTAGACTATTTAACAAATTGTTCTACGTGAATCAACCTGGTGAGCTCATTCTTTCTCTTCTGCAAAACATTTGCATTCCTACAAGAATATAAGTTGGGCTGCACAAATATTATATATCATAAGTGATAGCCAGATAGTTAAGCCCTTACGTTCACTGGCAAGCAGCTATGAATGCAAATTACTGAAGGCTGTGCTCACTCAGGTGAGTAAGTGCTTCACAGTCTAGCATGTTTTGATTAATATCATCTTTGGACAGCGGCTGGGAAAGATTTGATTTTACAAGTTGCATGTCATTTCCTCCTGAACAATGTCCAGAAAGTAAAAGCTTATGTGAGAGGAGATGTACATTATTTTAATTGCTCTCCAGGCATCAATATCCACACATCTTTGAACATAAACTCACATACAGAGGGCCAAAGGTACTGGTGAACAAGACAATAAGCTTGTCAGAACACAGTTCAGAGTGGTTTAGCCAATTCTAATCCTCTGATCAACATTTCCTATTTATGTGCTTATGCTTTCCTTTGGGTAAAAGAAATTCTGCACAGGGATTTTCCACTGTTGCCATTAATCATTACATTAAAACGCTAACATGAGGCAATTTCTGCCACATCAACACAGCAACTGTTTCCAGTGTTTTTTATATATGTTTATACAGCCTCGTTTTTCAGAGCCTCTATCTCAAGTGGAAGACACTGGGATAAGAGCTGCTGGTATTGTTGTTTCCATGGCACATATTAGAATGTCAACACAGGTGCAGTATAAAATTATCTGTGATGGTACTGGTCAACCAAAGGGCCACCTCCTGCTCCCCAGACAGTTGTAGAGATATGCCATGGCAAACACTAGCACTCACTGCACTACTATATGTATACCTCTCCACCTTACTTTGGCTGGATTTCTGTCAGCAGGACCTGAGGGGTTTCTCTGTGCAGAGAAATTTGGGGATGTGTCTGTGCTTTTTGTGGAAATCCTGTCTTTCTTGGGGAAGTACAGCGCAGAGGCACTGGCTCTAATTGATGCTCATCCACACAAATAGTCGGGATCTTATTTTACCCGACCCTCTTTCAGTGCCACAGCATGCATAGACTCTGGACTAGATTTGGGGTCATACCTTTCAAATCTAGCAAAGCTTTAAAGGCACCCTGATTTCTCAGATCAGTGGATCTATTCCATGTTCACGTTCTCACTCTTACACTGTAACTTGCAGCAAAAATCATAGACAATGTGATCAATAACTTCAAAGGAAACAGTGCTGTAGGAGGAGAAATCTCCCACTTAAGCCCTACAGACCCCTGACTCCTTAAGCAATCATCATGATTGAGCCAAAGCGCACTGTAATTTAATGTGTAGGCATAATTAAACTGCTGTAGGGCTTCCATGTCCCAGTACTGCAGCCATGAATGTGCATGCTCCTCTGGAAAGATGGTGTTCATAGCAGCTGAAAGGTGTCCTGGTAGCCAACCTTCTGAGCCCTGCCTCAGTCGGCCCAACAAACAGCCAGAACCAACATCAAAATCCCAGTGCAGAAGAGCACAAAGACATTGTCACTGTAAGAAGGCAGATGTGGAGGCTACTTTTTACCTTCCCCAGAGAGGTGACAGCTCAAGCTGTTGCTTTATTGCATTTCTGCCAGCTGCTGACTGCTTGCAAGCCCTCCCGAACATCATCTTCACTGTGGGCATTCAACTTTCACCCAGAAAAGTGAGTTCTCTACAAGCAACAGCTTCAAACACCCTTCAGCTGTGTTCTGTTCTGTGGCTGACAGATATCCAGTATGAAACCAGCAGCCAGGTGTTTACCTACCAGAATTACAAACAACGCCGGTGCCACAAAAGCCCAGATTGCTCCATTCTCTAGGGAAAGCCAGCAGCTGCAGGGAAAAATAGAATGATTTTAGATGAAACACAGAAACATTTAATAAGTAATGTTCTTGATTTAGAAAGAGACTAAAAGTAAGTTTACAAACACTGATGAATTTTAAAAGCGAGAATATCAATAGGAAGCTGCTCTTCCCCTCATATTCTGAGTCAAAATCTCATTTAGATTTGCATCTTCCCAAGAGTCAGGGACAGCTACCTGCCTCAGCAGGCCTTCAAATAGCATTAGGGGCAGAAAGATAGGAAGAAGGGAAAGGTTTTGCTTCTTATTTGTTGTTCCTGCATCCACTCCTTCTGGTGCTGAAAGCACTGCCTTTGTAGCAAGAGACAAACCTAAGCCTTTCCTGCCTTGCCCAGCTGGGGATGGGCAGGAGGTGGGAAAACACAGTCATACATTTTTCTTACAGCACAGGCAATGTAATGGTATTTTCTCAGATAATTCTGCTTTACTTTTTCCAACTTAGACTGGAAGAACTTAGATTTTGTTTTTTTTAAATATCAATTCTCAACCTGCGGATGCCCAACTGCAGTTTTCTTCAAAAAGCTGAATATCTTTAACTGAAGTTTATTCTCATCTTGTCAGAAACGCTTCAGCCCCGGCTTTATTCTGTACATGATCGAGCAGAGTGCTCCCACTGGGTGCCCACTGTCAGAGGCAGTGCCCTGCACCCACCCTCCTGTACATCCAGAGCGGTGCAGAGCTGCAGCCCTGCTCACAGACCGACAAGTTTTTCTCTCCCGCAGACCTTTTATCCGGATTGTACCTGATGTGGAGATACTTCCATACTCACTTGTCACTTTCTCCATAGCTGTCCAAGGACGATGTTGCAGAAATTACACAAATCACCAAGGGGCAGCCTGTGAAAAGGCAGAGGTCATGATAGGTCCAGTAAACCCTACAAATTCAGCTAAACTTTGGACAACAGAGCAACTCAGAGCAGTTTTAGAATTAAATCTAACTCCTGCAGCTGTTGAATCCAATACATTTTAATCAATTAATGTTGCACAAACAAAATGACTTTTCAGTAAAGCACAAATTTAACAAGTAAACTGAATTAGTGCTAATTTCATTGAGAACTGTAGAACTTTTTCAGCTCAGTTGTTTTTTTTTTAGTATGATTTCTGTCTCTTACTATTTGAACAGTGATATTCCGTGGAACAATACCAAGTTTCTTTTTACCACCTTCCCCCCAAGAAAGCTCACCTTGCTCGAGAATTGAGAAACAAATGAGTTTCTTACAGGGATACTGGACTAGCAGGTGAGAAGACAGAAACAGTGACCCTTAGTGGCCTAGAACACTGGCTCAACACTGAGAAACAATTATGAATAGAGCAAAGCAAATTAGGATCCCACTCAGGTTCCAGACCAAGATTTACTTTAATATAAATTTGTAATAGCCCTGCAAGATTTCTGAGCTTAGAGTAGATGATGCTTCCAGATAGGTTTTGACAGCTCCAGTATGCAGCATCCTGCACGGTGGAAGAGCGCTTGATGGGATTACGCGGGGATTATCCAGAGGCAGATGAATATGGCCCTGCTGCCAGGGGTGGCTGTGTGCTGCTGGCCTCAGCGCCATCCTGTTGTGCCACTTAACACAGCTTTCCAGACAGGGAGCTGGGAAGGGAATGAGGGCCTCTTTGCCAACAGTTCTGAATATAGGGAAACCTCGTCCCTTTAAATATTAAATGATTGTCTGTTAATCCCTATATGATTTAATAAAATGTGAAGGTTTATGTTTCTGTCATCTTGTGGAATTTAATAACCATGTCCCAGGCAGAGTATTATACATGATAGCTTGAGGTTTCAATTTTCTTTTAAATTCTTCAGGGTTTCTGCATGAGGTTTTTACAAAATTTTCTGACAAGCAATTTCTGCTTAAACGTATTGAGTGTTCTCATAATCTTGTTAATCATCTTCACAAAATTCTGCAGAACTTTCTTGTAGAGCAGTTATTCTTTGAAATAGTATTTTTGTTCTTTAACGACTGTGTCTAGAATCACCTCATAGTTAGAAATGGGGAAGACACAGCATTCACAGGCATTGCTTGGTCTTCCACTTTGAAATTCACTGGGAGGATTTCAACAACCTTGGAACCTGCACCTGTTCTCCCATGCTTGCCCAAGTACAGATTTACTCCTCAAAAGCATATTCGTGTAAAAACTAAGGAAAGGCAAAATTTTAGTTTACATCTGTCTGCTTAAGAAAGGAGAATCCCACCCGTAATTCAACAAAACCAAGATTAATCACATTCAGCATAGCAACACTGATGTAAGCCATGGCTATGTGGACTACCTGGACTGAAAGTCCCTGGGCTATGCCTTCATATCCCTGACCACAGACACTGTTGGTTGGCACTGTTTATCTTCTGATGCTGCCTTCCTTCAACAAGCAAGCTCTGCCTACAAGTCACAGAAGCAAAAATACATGTGTCTAACTCTCCTCTACACTTTCTCTTTGCAGTTGGTGTGTTTTTTTTTTCCCAAAAGCCAGATATGCAAAGGATTTACTGTGACATCAATTTTAAATGGCAGCGAAGAGGAAAATTAAATACAAAGTTCTTTTAGAAGATAATAAAACTTACGCAGATGAAACACAGAGCAGTCATCTGCATAAAGAGACCTGTTAAGATAGGGGTAGTAAAATGTTCTGCGGCCTAAAGTGCAGTGGTTGCTTTTTTTTTTGCATTGACAGGGTATTAAATAGTAAATACCAACGTATGCAGCATCAAGGTTTTGTTACAGTGAAATGAGACCCTTTTTGCATTAAGAAACAATCTTTCAATAATTCCATAGAAGTTGAAATAAAACTATATTTAGCCTAGGAGGATAGTAAGATTTATTCTGGACTGAAGAATTCATATGGATTATATATTATACACAAAAGTAAATGTGTGTGCTTAATCTTTTGTCAGAAATAATTGTGTAAGAGCCATGTAGCCTACCCCCATAATAGGAAATGTTGATGTTGTGCTGGCACTGGTTACCATCCATGAGAGAATTACGGTTATGGTTCTTGACTGTATCTGAAAGTTTTCTCAGTTAGCAGATGCTACAAATATGCTCACCAATTCTGCCCAGAATTGCTATATTTATGATGCAATAGACCGTGCATTCCAGAGCACAGGATCAGATGAAAATGTTCTAGTACACATTTATGGCAGATGATCTATGGCAGCGGTGTCATCTGTGTCTCTGTAGTCCCAGCACAACACAATGTCACCTTTAAATGGGACAAATAATTCCACGCACCTCCCTGTGCTGCTGTAGCTTGAGTTGTCCAGGTCCCCAGGCCTGCTAATTTAAAGCTGCCTCCCAAACTCAGATTCAAAATACAGCCTGCAGTGTGGGCATAAACTCTGAGCAGCTGGGCACAGGAAGCCCAAAAGCACCATCTTTGCTCAGATTCTCCCTAAATTTCAGCCCAAATACAGTCTCAGATGCAGAGCCTAAACTGAACCTGAGAGATTACCAGTTTCCCTCCTTTTCTTCTTCAAACTTCGCATCTAATCCATTTGCTTTATGTTTCTGAAGGACTAATAATAAATTAAACGGACACAAATGAAGTATATTCCTTTCTAATACTTAAATGATCTAATTTACTCAGTGGGGAAAAGTACATTCTCCTATCTGTTTTGAGGAAGTTAATTTTGTATGATTTCCTTTTGCTGCATTATACCATATCTATCTGTGGATAAATTTGGACAGCAAGTAAGGGAGCTTAGATCTTTTGACAGCTTAGAACAAAATCTCTATTCTAAGGTGGTCTTCAAAAGAAAGGAAATTGTCAGAGATTGGAAAACAGGTTAAGGTCAAAGTGCTACAGCAAAATCTCCATTATCACAGCCATTACCATCAGCATGCTACAGATGGCTGGTCAGGAAAAGTTCTGTTGCAATAACCTGTGTATGTTATACTGAGCCACCAGGGCAATAAAGCATTTTTATCCCCAGTCTGTCTAAGGATAGTTTTAAAAGTAGAATATTATCACCTTCCTCAGATTGCTCTTTTGAATTACAACTGCAGGTTTTAAGGTAATTTTAGCACCCTTGGGACGAAAGATAATACACAGGAACTTCAATCAACTCTGCATATTTGGTATCCTGTCTCTGATTACTGTTAAATTCATTTTACAGGAGTGATATCTCTCAGGATCCTCAATAGATATTAGCAGATCAATGGTAGTCAGTGTGGACTTCCTTGTTCCCAACTCCTGTCAACTCTTGCCTTAAGTTCCAACTTGTCATTAATAGTCTCTGCAAACTTTTATATATATATATATATACATACATACACATACATAGACCAGAGCTTCTGCTTAAAGAAAAATAATGTGTCTGAGTTTGTAATTTGAGGACTGGAGCTTCACATTATTCCAGGTCCTGTGAGTTTTTAAAAGTCAAATGCAGTAAACATTTCAAATGAAAGTAAAGAATCAAAAAATGAACTGTTGGATCACTTTTTTATATGTGCTTCCGAGTATCATCTTGTTCCACAGATTCACAGAAGAGACTGAAAGCAAGCAGCAAATGAACGCTTACCCCATCCAATTCCATAATAATATAAGTGCTTGCTCTCTTCTGATCCAAATACTTTGATCACCATACTGTAGAGGTGAAATCCTTCCACCAGCATCCACGCAAAAGCACTCAGGAAGAAAAAATGAAGGAGAATGGCCAAGATCTTGCAAGGCACCTAGATTAACAACAAAAAGTACTAGATTACTTCTTTGTGATGCAGTCATATTGCTTTTGCAATTTTTTTATCATTATTTCTTTTTACATTTACACTATAGGCTACGTCACTGATTAAAGACTTTTTTAAAGAACAAAGCACTAGAGGACTTCATTTCTCTAAGGCATTTTGAGATAGCTTCAGAGTAACAAATTTTCTTCCCTTACCTCACAAAATAAAGATAAAAATTAAAAATGTACATTGCCAGACATGCTGTGGAAAGCAAAATTGATTATTTGTATGTGCATAAGCAATACTTTTACTGAAGTCCATAAGATATTTAAGAGTTCAAACCTGCAATTTCAATATCTTGTTGCCAAGTCTATCGTGAACAGAAAAGAATCATGGAAGTGGGAGTACTGTGCTGTACAACGCTCCCTGTTCTCTAACATTCTTCATAATGAAAATATGATAACACACAAATTACATCATGCTGTATTCCCATTTCTGTCTGTCCAGGTTTCAATTTTGAAAAGTTTCTTATTTTCTTCCATTAGTAAAACTAACAGAGATTTCAAAAAATTACAGTAAGCTTTAATTGGCTCTAAAGTCCTAATTGCCCTGTGGTTTGTCTAGTTTGCCTGCGTGTTTAATTCTGTTTCCCAGATTCCAAAACATGTATCTGCTCCGTATAAAGCCATGTTTGGCAAGAACACGCCAAGCAATTACAGCAAAGAACTGACATTTTTCTCCATAGAGACCTTACAGACATGATCTTTTGGAGGACTATGTGCTATCAAGTTTCTGGAAGCCAGAGCTAGTACAAAAGTTTACACAATGGAAAAAATAGCACGCATAAAGCAAGCCTACCTGGATATAAACTGGACTATCTGCTGCAGTGTAAACTACTGCATGTATTGAAGTGAAATAAATGCCTCAAGAGAGGAATTCCATGCTGAAGGCAATGCATCGAGAAGTAAAAGCATCCTCTAGAGTTCTGCTTACACTCACCTCAGTGCTTATGGCCCACTGTGGACTAGAGGAAGTGTAGCTTGAGCTTAAGGACCAACTTTTCCTTCAGGGCTTTCATAACAGCTCTACCAAATGACCTTCAAAGAGACCTTACATTTTTCTCTAAGTCTACCTTATGTCAACAGCAAAATATAATCCTTTCTTCTTCCCTACTCCTCCCATATTCACACAGCACAGTTCTCCTTTTCCCACAAACTGCTTTTGGAGGATGTCTCACTCTTTCCCTCAGCATACAGTAGCACAACAGACACAACTGCCATGGGCCACACAGCAATCTCATTTGGCTTTCTTTCACTTCAGGTACATTTTAAATGTGCTCTTGGAATGAGTAGCAGCTATATCTGAGTTTTGCATCCTATAGCATCCCTTGTATCACACCTCCAGAATTTTGGAGGGGTTGTTTGCATAATGTCCATGGGAAGATTTTTGTTGTTCAGCCTTCAGTTGTTCCCTTTGTTGTGTCAGTTTAGCTTCTATATGGTGGCATTGTATTCTTTTTGTTGATAGTTTAGGATTTTTTGTACTAATGAAAATTAAAATGTTAGAACTAGATAGCATAATGCAATGCAAAGGCTTCCAGTGTGTTCTCACTTGCACTCAGCTGATTCTGTGCTTGTACAGGGACATTCCAATGCAAATCCACTGTGATTAGATGTATTAAAAAACAATAACTTTGGTTTTAATTTGTGTAAGTGAGATCTGTAAGTGTTTAGTATTTCAAAATGTTCTATGACATACAGCTAAACCAGATTTGCTTATTGTCCAGAACTGTAAAAATCTTTCCAGTTAATTTTATCATAAGGCTATTTAAATTCCTTTTGATTTCCAGCAGAAGATTGGTCCACAACTGTATAATTGCAACATAAAGCTGACTTACAAGCTCCTCTTCTCAAATGGATGCTTTCAATTATTCAAGTAGCCAAGCAATATGCATCACAAAACAGCAAAAAAAATAAACAAAGTGCAGAAGCAAGAGTCTGGTCTGCATACAGTGCTGGATAATACTGATTCCGCATTTGTGCCTTACTTACTACTTTGATAACATCCTTAAATGACATAAAAATAAAAAGATCTTCCTGGATGTATAAGATAGATCAAGGTTCTATTCATGGAAGTAGAGTTTTGTGATAAGTTAAAAATTACTCCTACAGTATAAAAGGAAAATCGCTGTAGTATAAATTGCAAACAATTAAATAATACATCTGAAACTACTAGGGAAATACTGTGTGCTACATCTGAAATCAAAACCTAAATATCAATAGAGGTGGAGACGGAAAAAAGATGATGAAGTCATACAAGAAAGTGATGCCAGCTCATGGCCTGTTTATGCAATGCCATTCCTTATTGCACTGTATTTCCTCAAGCAAACTGGTACCATTTGTCCTCCAAAGCAGGGCACTTATAAACTGTTTAGCACTAAATATACCCATCTTTGACAGATGCAGAAGATTAAGTTCACCTCCCAGTGTACATATTGCCTCTCTCTTTCTGTAAACTACCATTTAGCAGTCCGATTACAGCAGCAATTAAAGGTATTAAAATTGATGCCCAAGCTGGTGAGAATTGAGCATGCAGAAGATAAAGATGCAAGACTAATAACAGGATGAATCACAACACCTCTGATCCCTAGAGGTTATAACAATAAAAATAAAAGTGCAGCAGATAAGTGCTTGGTGCTTTTCGGCTTCGAGATCTTTATAGAATTGTGCCCTACAATTATTTTTGTTACAGTTATTGCTGAAATATCCAGGGATACTGTGAAACGTTTGAAAGCCTAGTGCATGAAAAAAGGGCTTGCTTTCTGTGAGCTACGGTTTTCAAAAGGAAAACTTCACTTGTAATCTCCACTTGTAAACAAGGCGGACATTTCAACCTCAGATGTAATCAACTACGGAAGAGATCACTGTCTGAGATACATGCACAGATGGAGAGACGGATCAGTGTATGGTACATAGATAGGTAGACAGACTGACAGATCATTTGCTGCTCTCCACTGTCTCCATTTTCCATCTAAATCATTCCTTATTATTTTCTCTCTTGCGCACTTACTCAGGACCTACCAGCAAAAGAGTATGAACTTAGATTCACAAACTGTTTTTAGATAGTATTTTATAGTATAGTATATAGTATACTATATACTATATACTATATACTATATACTATATAGTATAGTTTTTTAGATAGTTCAGATAGTAATTGCCTATGTAACATCAGATATTACTGATATTTATAAACTTAAGAGAAGCTCAAGGAATTCAATTTGAGATGAATGTAAATGCAGACCTCATATTTACTTGCACTAGGAAAAAAAAAGATTAATATAACCTGTTGGAGCAATGGCTGACCACAATAGCAACCCATTACAAGTTTTGCCAATTACAAAAATCAGAAATAGAGCACACCTGAAGTTTGTTTTAAAATCAGGTTTTGTTTCTGCCTTTTTCAGGTGGTACATTACATTAACAGATCTTATGTTGAGAAATAGAAATACTACCCTACCTAAAAGCAAAATTCATACAAAAATTTCCAATACAGAATTCATACAGTTTTCAGTGCAGGAAATGGATGAGATGCACATAAATCTTGTCAGGCAAAAGTCAGCTGATCCATTTGAACATGCAGCTGGAACTTCCTCATTACTATAGCGACTTTACCATTTGTTGGGCTCATGTTCCCTTCTGTTCTACAGTCAAACATGGACGGATACTATGATAATGCTACTTGAATTCACAGAAGGCTTTATGCGGTGTTATGGAATGGCATTTTTTGCTTGGCATGCTAAAAATGGGGGGTCTCACACCCAACAGACACAGTATGTGGCATTCATACCATGCGGAAGCCTTGAAAAAATGTCATTGCTCTGTCTCACTTACCGTTCCAGGGCTGAACTGAAAACTGGTGACAAGCAGGATCTGAGCTACCAGGACAGCAAAGGACAGGTTGGCATGGATATGATAGCGTTGGTTGCGGATGGTGCTCACAGACCTGGCAGAAGACAGAAAGGTATGTGAACAAAACAGTATTCTGAGATGCGTGAACGTATTTATGACTCATCAGAAATACTTCTGATTGGCTTTTGGTTAATTGTTCTGGTGGAGTGTCTCTTGAGCATTTCTTCCACCAGGTCTGGGTTCCTGCATATTCTGTCACCATCCCAAAAAAAGTAGAAGTCTGATTTGCACATTAACTAGCTCTGCTAATGAGCTTTGACTGACTATTAACAAAGAGCTTGATTCTAAATGGTGCTGAACTGTCAAGGAAATCAGATCTGTGCTTCACAGAAAGCATTCAGCAGTTTATAGCACATAGCCCACATTCAGGCACTAAGTTTCTGTTTGTATTTTGTTTATATCTGCCTGTACTAGAAATAAGTAATTCAAAAAACCTCCAGGAACATTTCTGAGTTTACCACTATCAGCTTTTTAGCACAGGAACTATGGCTTCATACACATATGGATGGTGCCTATCTTGACAGTGCACTGAACATGATTACAACATTATTCGAACTTCTCTTGTCTTTGTAAAAACTGGCTGGAAATTTGACAAGAACATGCTTTCCTGGGAGTATTCTGACCTTTTGCTTCTGTAATCATCCAAAAACAGGAAGCAGAAAACAAACAAAAACATTTATCCAAACATTTCAGGCCTTTTGCATAAAGAAAAGAACAGTAGTAGAGAGAGGCTTTCTTGTTCAACATACTGCCTGCCAGCCCCTTCACTATCAAGAGTCCTAGACCATTTGGCTGCATAAATGGCACAACTTCCTTTGCACAACAGTATGCACTTCCATCTTTTATTATGCTGCATTGTGATGACTTTTGTAACAGCTGGTGCACATTGTGCATGCCCCCTTCAGCAGGGTGGCAGAGGCTCAGCAATGCAGCTGATGTCTTGCTATTAACCCTGTACTTCCAGCACAGTTTCAGCCACTGCTCTGTTAGAAAGGAGTGAAGTGGGAAGCAAAAAGAAATATTGATGCCCTAAAAGTAATTCTGAAGGACAGTTGTGCTGCTTGGTACCAGTGGCTTTCTAATAAGGAACTTCATGCAGTCACACAGTGGAACATCATTCCCCAGAAGGCAGTCAGGACTGCCCTCCTGGGAAGCAGCCTTCCTTGCCAGTACACAGAGTAGCAAAGAACTTGCCAGATTCCTCTCCACTTACCTCATGATCATCTAACACTACATTGCAAAATTTCACTTCAGCTGTCTAATGAGGCCCTGCTCTCCAGTGAAAACCTAATCAAATTATTTTTAATTGGGAGTTTGAATGATTCTGTATGTAGGTGGGGTGCTTAACACTGTGATAGTCAGCTGGTCCAAACTCTCTTTCCAAGTATGCTCAAGGAGTTTTCAGCCCAGCTGCAGCAGTACCAGCTCTTTTTGCTCATTTTCCTCTCTAAACACTAATATCCAGTTCAACACTCAGACAAAAGATGGGGCAGATCGTTCCTCTTTGCCTAAATATGCTAATAGCACAGTGCCAATTAGGCAGACATTGGACTTGTTTTGGGTGGATTTTACCACACATTACACACTTACTCCAAGTATGATCAACACATATCTCGAGACTTGGAAGTAATATGGCTATTGGAACAAACAAACACTGCAATCAGTTTACTGTGTTTAGCAAGCCCTTTTTCCTAGAAACTGGCCTCTCAGCATGGTTTGATGCTTAACAAGCAAGGAGACAAGAATCACATTCCTTGATATGGTCCCAATCCTCTGCACAACCTTGGATGAGTTACTTCACCCCTTGTTAGGTTTTCTATTATTTGTTTAGATAGAAAATTCTATGAAATCTTTTTTCCAGAAATGTTTGTATCAAGCCTAGCTGGGCCTCAAACTCAGTTGTCACTACTAGAACATAAATAGGCAAAAAGGCCCTCAAGCACCCATGGCAAAAATCTTCAGTGTGCAGAAAGCTCTCCAAGGGGCTGCTATGTTACAGGTGTGAGGGTGCAGAAATCCAGGAATTTAAACATGAGCCACAGAGTGAATTTCACACTTCATTCTCCTTAGCAACACATTAGAAAACCAGCCTAACAGAGAACAGAAAGATACTCGAAATTAAATGTAGGTCATTTGGTGTAATTGCACACAGTATTTAGGAAATAGAAACGAGGCAGCTGATGTTGACTGAGCCTTCCTTTCCAGACATACCTAGGCAGTTTATAAATACACTGCTTTACAGGCAAGATGGAAAACAGAAAGTACTGCTTCTTTCGCCCCAAGCAATCCAAAGATAGTTCTGCTGGGGAGATCCTCTGGTCCTTGCTGACCCTGTGCTTGCCTTGAGCTCCTGGCAAGCATTCCTACAGCCTCCTTGCAACATTCCTGAACTATGGCAAAATATGGAGGGCTTTAAAAAAATCTAAAAATCTCTCATAGCGTGAAAATAGCTGCTAGATAGGGACCGCCCCATTTTAGGAAATTAATTTAGAAATAACCAGCCAGTACAAATACATGTGCAGAATTTAATTAACAGTGGTTGAAAAATTAGTAGCCTTTGTTTTATTCTGGCCACCTGAAGGGATCCAAACTAGTGACCTGAAAGGCACTGTTTGGCTTTCTGTACCACAGCAGCTCAGCACATATTCATTAAATTCACTCACGACAATACAGCAAATGTGACCAGCGTGATCGTCAAGCAGAAGATGGACAGAGCACAGCCAATGTAAGTGATGGAGGAGAGGGCCACCTGGTGTTCTCTCGTTAGCTGTACACAAACAAAATAAGAAAACCAATTAGTTGATTTATTACACCACCAAACCACAGGTCAGCCCCCCTGCACATAGCATTTCCTCTTCCATATACAAGCTGATGTTCATGATCATTCACTGCTCTTTCTAACATGCAAAATGAAGAGCTGTCTCTGAATTGTAGACACACAGCCAGGGAATCCACATGCCTGTGGCATTTCGGTTCCTCATTGTATTTCATAAATCAGTATTTCCTCAAAATAAGTTTGCTTCTTCACTGCAGTGATAGAATCAAGCCTGAGATTGGAGCAGCTTATTGGGCTGCACAAACAATGTTTAGCAATAGGATATTTCACAGCTTGCAGGGCACTCTGCTAATGCTCTCATGCTGCAATAATTTACATCATTGTGCAAATACCAGAAGTGCTTCACAGTGGTGAGAACTGACAAACCAAGATAACCCATAAATCATGGGCCATTTATAGCCCACTTGTTTTGTTTAATGTATCATGTTTTCAGTGCCTGTTGAAGGAGCTGGACTAACATCCACCGAATGGAAAACCAGAGAAGAGACCCAGTAAGAGCAGCCAGCATGTAAACCTTTAGCTTCAGCCTCTGTTTTTACCTACAGGCACCTTCTGTAGAAGTAATTCAATTTTCAGACGTTTAATCTGGGACTCCACAGTAACACAGCACTACAGTTCTTGTTGAAACCTGGATAGATTCAAAGGAGGAGCAACATTTTGTTTTCACCCTCCATCCTAAATTAATCAGCAAGTATGCCTTAATTTTCCATGCAAGCCCTCATAGAAGAATGACAAAAAAGCCACACCTAGCAAAGGGAGCCAGGCAGTGTTAATATACAATAAGTAGAACAGAACTAGGCAGGAAAATTCGTTCTCATCTCAGAAGAATTTTCAAACATTTCTCTTGACTTGAATTTGAATAGAGTTGACATTTTCATAAACTGAACATTTGGGAAAAAAATTAGTCAATCAAAAAGTTTTCATTTTGATGTTTGAAATACTGTGTTCTTATTTCACTCTAAGTGAAACTCCTAGCTTAAAACTCACTCAAAATATTTATACATTCTGAAAAATGCTGAAAGGAATGATATTTTTTCCAGTTTTTTTAAACACAAAATCTGATGAATAAAACTGATCCAACTCTTAGTTTGGAATTTTCCATTATTTCCACACACACACATTATGTTCCTCCACATAAAGTATTTCATCAAAGATTATTGACCTCATCAGTTCTACTGATAAATTTCCCCCTGAAATTCCTTTTAAAGGAGAAAAATAACTGTTATGTGGCTATGAGGACAAAAAATCATGTTAGATAAAAGCAAAAATGATGCACTGTATAGGTACGCCTTTCCTGTAATGATCCACCAACAGCATCAGCTCACGTGCAGCTTCATGGCAGAACCGACTGTGGCTCTGGGCAATCTGAGGACTATGAAGTGATACAGCAGCAGCACTGAAAGACAACTGTTGCTATGGTGTTACTGCTCCTAGGAAATATGTAGTTTTTTTCTCTGTCAGCCAAAGACACATTTCTTGTCCCTGGCTGGGACAGCATCAATTACAAAGACAAAAGAGCTCTGTGTGCTGGACTATCTTAAAAGGTCCACATAATTTCTGTGAAACGGAAGCCACATATAGCCATTCTTCATGGATAGTTCCTGAAATAGGAATATCTTGCACAGTAAATTGGGTAGCTTTAAAATGATTTCCTCATCAGGGATATTCACATCCAAAATGAATGGGCCTTATTCCCTAATTGCTAATATACACATCCATTTCTCTTGCTATGGGTGCTTTGCAATCCTCTAAAGAGATGAGGGGAGCAGAGGAAGCTTTCCTGGCTTCAAGTCACTCAGAAATCAGAAATCTAAGGCTAAGAATGACACTCTAAAATCAACACCTACATCTGTGCGGTAACAACTATTGCAAAAGTAACATCATTGAAGGTCAATTTCTCATCTTGCATAGTATGAGGGACATAAGGCTTGTAGCTAGTTCTGAACAATTTTTTTGTTTGTAAAGGAAAAGGTAGAGCCCTGTAATAGCTGTGCTCAAATCGAGCCAGGCTGGAGTTGTGCAATAGTCTCTGCTCACATTGGCTGCAGCCACTGCAGCCAACACCTTTTGGTGGATGATATAAATTGTGAAGAAAGGATACAGCACGAAGAGGCCTGGAACGATTTCCAGGGTGCGCAGCCTCACTCCTGCAAACAGCTATATGGCGTGGGAGAGAAGAGAGTCTTTGTTTAAAATATCAGGTCTCTACTAACTTCTCACAACCCAGCTATTACAGTGTGTGTTTATGTTCATTGTAAGGGATAATAAGCATGCAGTTTTTTAGAAATACCTGTACTGTCAAAGCATTGTGTATCATCAGTTGAGAAACAATTTCCTATAAGTCCCCGCGCTCTGATGTGAGCTAATTTCATATTACCTCAGCTTGTCTTTCTGCAGTTTTTCAGACTTAATGCATGACATGGAATACAAAACACTAATTTGGCATGATCATATAGTCAGCACAAAAATGCTAATCAGGCTGTAATGCTATTACTAAAGAAAATAGCATTAAAAAGTAGCACATAAAACATTGAGCAATCTGTGAAGTAGTCCCACGAGCATGATTCTCACACTTGTCCCAGTCTACATCAAATTATTCTTTGCTTCTCAAGGAATTTGCTTTGAGTGCATAAGGTCATCTTCTGAAGTCTGGAGCGAGCTGAAGCACTAGGAAGCAAGTTCATGCAGTCATGAGTGTTAGTAATCACGAACACTATTAAAAAAACCAGATGTTTCTCAGTTGCAGCTTTGAGAAACTGTTACATCAGAAATTCATACTCCATATAATCCCCCCACACCCTTTTTAGCTTAGCCTGTGACAGCCTTTACCTTGCACGTGTCGCTAATAATGTGAACAGAGATCTGGCAGTTTCAGCAGTTACACACATCTGAAACATTATAGACTATTGTCTTACCCCACTTCTACCTTGTAAAAGAAGTTAGTACGTTGCTTGACAATTTTATTTTGGAAACTCACAGGCAACCGGATGGCCTGAGAAACAATCCTGGAAAGACTACAGTTCAGACTCCAAATATATATTTTTCTTTTATGATGTTGTTAATAACGAGAAAACGAGTGACACCTAACTCCTCAGTTTAAAAATAACTGCACAGGAAGATGAAAATATATTATTATAATGGGATGGTACTTTTCATCTCCAGAGTGTTTGGAAAAGGTCAGTGGAGGCTGAAAGACTCGTTCAGTAGGTTATGCACTGAAAACTGTTTTGTCTGTATATAGATCAGAAAACCTATTTCTTTATGTAATATTAACAAGCAACCACATACACCACGAAGCACAACAATCTGTCAAAAAGCTGAATGTGCTATTGAGAAACAAATTATCAACAGATCAGATCAGAGCATCTGTCAGGGCAGCACGGGGCTCTCTCTGCTCAGCATCTCCTTCCAAGTGTTCCTTTGTTTCCTGTGAAATCTGTACTCCTGTTCCTGTTTTTCACTCTTCATCCGTCAGTCAGTTGATCCCCATTTCTCCTTTGCAGAAGGTGCACCAGAAGGTGCACTTTTAGCTTTGTCTAGAGAAAGGATATTTTGGGGGAAGTACAGATCTATGCTTAAATTTTTTACATACTGCAGAATACCCTTCCGTGTCTGCCTTTAGAGACAGCACATCAGACACAGGGCCTAGTTCAGGAACTTAAAAGAAGGCTTTTTACAGATGAAAAGTTTTGTCTGTATACCAAATTATGACTTAGGACTTCTCAGTGTAACCACAAAAAGGTGATTTTATTTTCTAATCCTCTGTTATAAGAAGCAATTCATCTTCCTCCAAAAAACAGCAATTTTTGAACCAAAAAGTTTTACAGCCTTAAGAAATGAAGCCTGCATTCTAAGAACTATATCATACCCAGGATTCATACTTCAGAGTATTAATTACTGGTATAGCACAGAATGTGACGCGTTTATATAGCATAAACCTTTTATAAAACCAAATTTGTTCGTTTACTGCTAGAAATGCAAGGCATGAACGCTGTACTTTGCCATCAGTCTTAGCATAAGAGCAGATGATACTTTCCTGCTCCTCCTGGTCAGTTTTCCATGTCAAAGAAGCATTACGATCATGAAGTGACTTGCAATAATGTATGGTTTTTGCACTGTTTACTAAACTGGCTGAGATCTGCCATGAGACATCAGCCACCAGCCTTGTCTGAAATCCACTCTGTAATCCTTTTGCAAAGGCTTGAAATGATTTCTGATGAGATGTTTCTTGGGGGTAAGGAAGGGAGGAGAGGTAGGGGTGAAAAATTAAGGTTCAGCCAACCCTCTTGAAGCTGCACCTTTAAAATGCAATCTGAATCCAATTAAGAAAAGGATGAATAATTAACTTTGGCAGCCTGAGTGTTTCAGAGACATTAAAACGCTGGTCTTGGCTGATGAAGCTAATGGTTTTAATTGCCTCCAGAAAGGCTGCTGAAATTCAATTTCAGTCCAGTGAGGCCTTTATTTATATATTAAATAATAATAACAATACAAATCACTGTTTTCCTTCAGCTTGCCAAGCACTTTGTTATGTACATAACATTACGGTTTGTTTTTTTTCAAATTAACATCTGTGTTTGGCTCAGGAGGCTCAGGCACGACTCTGGTGGGGCCACACCTATGGGGGCTGCACAGTCATTACTCACACTTGAGAAAGTCTAACTGGATTCAGGGACAGTATATCAAATACCACAGGAAAAAATCCAAAAAACCTCCAAGAGCCATGCCCTGCACTGTAATCGTCTTTATCAGACATTTCCAGCAGAATAGCTTTTGAATTCCCATTCCCTATTAACTCCACATCTCCAAGTGATCAGCAGTAAAGTGCTACAAAGGGGACTTTTCAGGCTTTGAAGGAACATTTTTCTCCAGCCAGCCCAGCCTTGTGGCTGCTTATTTAAAACTTTTCACTGTGACATGTAAAATTTAGAATTTTCCAAATATCTCCACCGAGGTGTTAATTAATATTTTTTAAAGCCCATGTAGACTTTTAAAGTACTTCTGGGCAAGATGTCATCAAACAGTGGGTAATCTGCTCATTACAAATCTCACCCAGCAAGGTATTTGTTCAAATGAAGCCTGAAGAAAGCATGGTGGGGAGGAAGGACTCAAGTTGTGAAGTTTGGAGATCAGAAAAGCAGATATTGTGAGTCCTTCCTCAAGTCTGTGTTTGTGTAACAAAAAGCAGTGTGCTTTTCTGCCTTCTTTCCAGGTTTAAGACTTTCAGTGCTCATAGAAAAATGGTTAAATGTTATACTTACAGCACATCATCCTATGTGAATATGAAGGAGTAACTTTTGCCCATTCACCTCAGATTTCTACATCTGCTCTCTGCTTTCTGTTCCAACAAGAGCTGTTCGCCAATTAACAGGCTAACCAAGCTATGAGAGAGGCTTACGAGGAGAAGAAAAGCCAGTGTGGGTCCAGCAGCTCTAGGAGGCCAAGAAATGATGGCCTCTTGCCAAACCAAGTCTGAGATCTTTTAGAGCAGTTGAGTATAATTAAATATAGAGCCCAGAGCCCAGCACAGTTCAATGAAAATGAGTATGCTCACCTCTCCTGTCCCAGCCCTGGGCTCTGATTCAGAAATGCCTGTTTCAATTTGGGGCTGCAGCATACTTTGTGTGGGAAGAGGCACCCAAGGTTGGCAGCTGAGGCACTGACCTTGAGAGCATGGGAGGATCAAGTTCAGTGGTGTTCAGCAGAGAACAGTGATGAGTAAAGGTGTGGTGTTGTAGTATTTTCGTACTATATGGGGAAATCCTTTAGTCAGCAAGAGTGTCTGACTGCCAAACAGCTCGGTGCTTTCGTTTCCAACCTGGGAAGAAAGTCTATGCTATTTTGTTAAGTATTCTGATTACAACAGAGTCCTATTTCATGCTCCTCAAACAAAAGAGCTGTTTGACCATTAATGCATTCTTAAATATTTGGTTTCTCCAAAATAGAAAGCAATTTTTTGTTCCTTTCTGCTCAGTGAAATTCAGTAATTGCCAAACAGTTCTCCAAGGGATGTCAAGGGTTTTTGTGTTCTGCAGCATTAGTCCAACTTTTTCTATGTAATTCTATGGGATTAAGGACAGACCCAGAGAGTCTCCTATTTCCTCCTATCAAAATTAACAGAGCTGCACTGGCAGAGGAACAAAGGAGATGAATAATGGCTCTAAGTTAAAAATCAAGATTGGTGTTCCATTTTCAGAAAAGATGAGCATGGGTGTAGTACAGACAAAGACATACAATGCAAAGTCACTCTGTAAGCACAACAGGGAGATCGTCCATGGGAGCAACACTGATAGCGATAAAATGGAGGGGGAAGTGGAGAGAGTGGGAAAGAGCAAAGAGGAAAGCTTACAGAGCAATGTGAGCATAAACACAGGCTGATTTATCTGTGTTCATCTGTGGGTAAGGGCTGTCTAAACTGTCTGTGGAGATCTCTTCAGTTAAATAAACTGTCAATGGTAATAAACAGGGACAAAGCATTACAATGCCTATCCGATTTTTAAATATGCAGCACACAGAAAAATTACTGGACTAAGGCACTATTCTTTTTTTATGTTCTCAACAATGAAAAACATGCTGAGAAGAGTAATTATGTTAAAATAACAAAACAGCAACAAACCATGTTGCTTCCATTTCATCATCCCATTAGAGTACACAATCTGAACCTCAGCAGTCTGAAAAATTTAAGAACAAAAGTTATCATTTCAGACTGCTGTTTTAACGTCCTCTGAGTGCAATATTTGATTAATAGCTGGAATATTTGATTTAGGAAAATATTGCACCAATCTCACAAATTATACACTTATGCCCAATATTTTTTAAGCATTTGACAGTGTTAGGATGTTTTCAAATAGTCTTTATAAACATGAATAAATGCACTTTGTTCTTTCTCAGTCAGGCATATGTTATCAAAAATTGCTCACAAAATCAGCTATAGCAGTGGAAATTAAAATAAAAACACAAATGTTGCCCCGAAGAAAATAGTGGGATTTTTTTTCTTTTATGAATAGAAGCGCATACCCAATTCTCCAAGCTTCTGAAAAACTCTGGGTTCCCTAATATGCTACAGGTTGTCTATAGATCCAACTGCAAGATCAAGAAGTTCTAAATATTTTCCTGTTCATAAACTCTTCTCTGTTTTCAAGCCCAGTGGTGGGCATCTTGAACTGCATAGTTTGATCTTCACTTCTGAATTGTGAAACATGATCTCCAAATGGGATGAAATACAGTTCTTTCTAGCTTTAAAAATGAAGAAAACGTGTCCAATTAGATAAAACCAACATTATTTTGTTGTAAATGTCCATGCACATGTCAAGTAGTCATTTTTACACCCTCAGTTGAAAAAAGACAGAAAGAGCAAAGCCCCTCAGGTAAAACCAACCTAAAAGAATGGTCGACTACTGCTGTGTCCGGTATTGCTCACTTTTTGGAGAGGGACCCAAACTTCACACTCTGTTCTTGCCTTGGGGACAGTGATTTCTCCTTTCTAAGGCTTTGGAACTCTAGGCCCCAGGTGTCCACCATGCTTTTGCTGCTGAGATGACATTTTTGTGGCAGATGGTACAAATAACCTGGCATGCCTTGTAGTTGTTGGATCACTATAAAAATAAAATTTGCCAGATGGCATGTTTGCTGGCAGCAGCGCGGGATCCCACTGACTGTTGAGAGGAAGTAAAGCTGCCCAAATAGAAATAATGGCATTTGACTTTTCTTTGGAGTGCTTTTGAAATGTGGCTTGCTCCATGTTGGATTTGACTCCTGCCGGCTAGGAAGCACTCTGTGAGATTCCTCAGCATGACTGTGCAGGAGGAACATCCCACATCTCTCCTGATGTCAGCTGTCCTTCCCTACCCAGGTGTGGGCATGTTCCTCTCCATCAGGAGGTACCATTTGTGGCAGGTTGAGATCTACCCAGCTTCTGTGCAAGAGGAGGATGCTTAACTGAAGGAACATTTCATCTGCTGTCCTCTGCTGTTCCTATTCAGGTTCAAATCTATAACGAGGACTATAGTAGTATGAGAACACCAGAATATCACTCTGGGTGCTCTCCACTTGGAATTTTTCCAAAAGAAGCAAACATATATTAGTTTAGATATACCAAATGAAATGGCTTATTTATTTTTCCTACCACAGCTATATTAATGCACCTTTGTCTCCCAAACTGTAGCACTGCAGGGCAGCTGGCAATACAGATTTGCTCTGACAGCAGGAAGCACAGAGTGAGATGAAAGGTAGAACACATTTCTGCAGATCAAGAAAGGACAAAGACAGGCATGGACCCCTGAGAGTGCAGTTTCAGCAAGGATTTCCTACATGGGACTTCTTTGCTTTTTCTCCGTTTCCCCATCAGAAACAGGAGCATAAATGAATTGTTTAATATCAGCACAACTGCTCTGAGCATCCCACTGACCTGTTTTGTCAGAGTGGTGCTTCTGTAAAGTTCTCAATCTTACTACATTGACCAGAGTTGTGAAAAGGCTTCTCAATAGTTTCCATGTTCTGATGGTATCCTGGCCTTAATTGCAATCTCACAAAGGCAATCAAGGGCTGAATGTGTTCCTTCAGTAACATTCTGCTCATCTTTAGTCACATTTTATCTTGGATCTGCTTATTTATTTAAACAAATTGATTGCCACAAATCTCCACAACATGCAAATGGTATGATAAATGAATCTCAGTAAGCAAGTCTAATTCTGGGCCAACCATAACAACAGAGTGCTGAAGACATGGATAATTTTGGCACTCCACGTGGCCAATTCATCGGCAGGCTAACAGGTCAGTGCCAGCCTGACATCTGAGTGCCACATGTTTGTAAGCTTTTCCAGTATTTTTTTTTCATTCCTGAAATAAACTTGTTACAACTGTGACTCTCCTTCGTGGCTGAAAGCAGCTAACTGCAGGCATGGATCTCAGGCTCATCGGCAGCATTGTTAGTAGTGTTCTTCCACAATCATGGCAGCTTTAGTGCATTCAAGTTGTTGCCGAAACTAATGTGAAATTTGAAGTAGTGTTCAACTTCACTTGTAATCCGAACTCAGTTTCAGCTAATTCACAGCATTCAAATAAATTCTTCTCCACGCACTGTTGTACAGTGCGCCGATATAAAAGTGGAGGTTAATTTTCTTGCACTGAAGTTAGCATTCCAGAATGTAAAGCTTTCTTTTATGCACTCTCGATTTCTTTCTCTGAAATATTGGGACAAAAGTGCTCTTATGTCTACCTCCTTTCTCGTATTTCTGTTTAAATTAGGCCCACTTGACAGTCTGCCTCATAATTGCCTAACAATGTCAGCATTCCTTGTCTCAATATATTTCAAGTTTTCAAGAGAAAGCACTACCATATGCCAGATATCCTACAACTCTGTTCATATAAACGTCCCTCTGAAAGAAAATAAAATCCCTATGACACATTGTGATTCCTCTCCAAGCCAGATGCATTAAGTATTTACCTAGATCTTTTCCTTGTAATAAAATTGTAATGATAAAGAATCTTGAGAATTTATAGTCACTAGTGCTCACAAGTGAATTGGGCCAGTGTTAGCAGGAAGGGAGGCACGAGGGCAAAATGCATCAAAGCTGGTGGGTCTGAATCATGCTATTGTTCTAGAAGTGGAAAAAGCCAGACTTGATCACGGGAAGGGACAAAGAGTTAACTGAGGAGATTCTTGCTTGTGTTTAGCATAACTCTAAAGAAAAAGTCACTATCCTTGGTAAACAACTATCATCCAAACTCAGCTCCCTGCTTGGTTAGAAATGCTCACCACAAGTACTTATATGGAAGGTTATTTCTGAGGAAGGTCACTTATTTTCAGTCTTTCTTGCTTAGAGACACCTCAGCTTTTTCTGAACTAAGAGAGCACTTCATGCTCTCCTGTTTTGAACAACAAATTCTCTTTGAATACTCGCAATGCCTAAAAAACACTTATGTTTTTTTTTTTTTCTTAAGCAAAAAGAAAATCAATCTCTTTCCCATGGAGAAGGGCCAAGTACATCAGAACACATGTCACACTGGTCTAAAGCATTCATGGATTTCCCCATCAACACTGTTCTCTGTCAACCAATGCATTATGTTAAAACCTGGGATTTTAGGTGAAAGAGGTTATAACGGAAAAAGATGGGTATTAAGGTTTCTATGCATCAGAATGGCTTGGTCTACATGTCTCACATGAGATTTTACGCCAATTTTGTTTTCTAACTTATCATAAACAAGTAAAACAGCAGTTCAAAGACATTTTACAAAAATTGGGACAAAATACTGAAAATAGAATCACTAAATGACTGAGCGGAACTGGACAGTGCATTCATGTTACCTAGTTATACATTTCAGATCTCTTTAAGATAGTCTGACTCAAAAGGCTTTGATGTAAAATGTCTTTGATCTCTATTGACTAATACTGCATATTATTAAAACTTACCCCAACATCTCTTTAATCATAACAATCTCACATCTGTTTGTTTGAAAGTTATGCCTTTCAGAATTATTCCCCAATGGAAAATAACTAATCTTTCACCAGCATTTAATTAGTGTATGCCCTGTTCAATTGTGCTTAAATCATTTAATCTCTGTATACTGCTCTTTAAAACAATTTCAATAATAGCATATTTCTGCCATTCTATTTTTACCTCACAAGTGGGAAGCTCTGTAGGCAAAACTGCATTTTATTGTGAGCACAAAATGTTCCTAAGAAAATGATACTTAGAAATGAGCTGGGATCATTAGGCGCTTTATAAGTCACAAGGACAACTAAGGGTAGATAAAAACTGGGAGACCTGAACAAGGTGCCCTCCCTCTTCAGATGGCTAGACCAGTACAGAGGGAATTAATTGACTTATTTGGATTGCAGGCCATTCTGTTCTACACCCTTACCCCAACTGTGATGACATGACACCACGTAACTGGGATAATCGTGGAAGCAGTTGTGCTAACAGTGTTACTGAATCAGTAGTTCCTAGTGGCAGTTATGAAAAATTCATTCCTTGCAAAGTCTTTGCTGCAGCTCAGTGGGGTAACCCTGATTACCCTGAGCTGCAAGCTCACTTTTCTAACTATCTGCAAGAACCTCTGAGCTGCCATCCCGAGCACAGGCAGCTCATCCTGCAGCAGCAACTACCTCAGGGCTAGGCTACTGTCTAAAATAAGAGCAAATCTATCATTCAAACCAATTAACAGGAGCCTGAGACATGGCCCCCTAGTCAATGCATCCACACCAACCAAGCTGACAAAAACCCTCCAGCTGTACCACAGAGGACACAGCACTTGTTAGTAGAACACTGTGATAAATGTGACACTACGACTCCTACTGTCCCACTGCAGCTCTTCTTCAGTCGTTAATTTACATTGTTAGGATGGTGCCTGTAAAAAGCTGAGAATGTGCCTGAGAGTATAAATTTGACAGACAATCAGTATAAATTACTTTAAATGTATGGTCTGTAAATTATTTATATTATAGATTCATTATTTATCAGCTGGGAGTTTTCCAGAGCAAAGCTTTGTCGCTGCCTCTATAGGATCCTCCCTGACAGTAGCACACCAAATAAAGCAGTAAAATCATATTTCACATGCTCACGGCAGTGCTGCCTGTTTGCCTGCTAAGACCCAGCAGGGGGTTGGCCTTGCCTCGTGCTGAGCTTTGGTGAGCAACTCCTTCAGGAGGCACAAGCCAGCACTTCACCTGCAAGGAGCAACGCTGCCATCTCTGAGGAACTCTCAAGGCATCACACTGCAAGTCTGCTTAACAACTCTTTGGCCAAAGGAACCGAGCATAGAGAAACTATACATAAGGGGTTCACTCTCTAAAACCTCCACTGCTTTCTCACACTTCTACACAAGTCTCCGCTTGGCAAGGAGGTGAAGAAAGAGTAGCAGAGAGGCACTTGAAAAGCTGGCAGAGTTTGTGGTTGGGCCCAGCTGGCAGCAGTTTGCTTCACATGGAGTTCAAGCTTGGCTGTTCAAATTCTGCAAGTCTACTTAGCAAAAGCCTTAAACAGCCACATCTCAGCTTTCTTGGTCTTGAAAATGAATCATCAAACCCAGGCTGGTCTGTGCTATGTTTTCCAGTGCTTTTCCTGCCTACTACTTTAAGAAATAGCACTAAAAGGGTAATAATAATGTACAGTGCTTCAGGACTTCCACCTACAACAGGGATGTATGCTCCATTCAGTTCCCAAATGTTTTAGAAAACATATATAGTCCAGAACGATTAATACAACATCCTATTAAATGAGCTGTGGATTAAATCTGAATAGGACAAATACAAGCTCAGTTCCAATCACGTACTGATGTGGTGCGTATTTATGTTTTATTTCCAACGAACAGATACCCCTTTGCTTAAACTCACCTTCAGAGGCACCACTTGCATCAGAATGGCAAAATTAGTGAGGTGGTTACAAAGACACACGGAGTAGTTGAGGTCCCCGCTCTCACGCACACAACCTTCATTAGACCAAACACCAGTTCCGTTGCTGCAAAGCACACAAAAATGGCACAATCTCTATCAAAATGCATCTTATTCAGGTTCGTTTGACATGTATGGTACAGTACAGGAGATATAAAGATTTGAAAGTCATTCTGGGCTTGCGTATTCATAAACGCTCTTTGTGTCCTCTCAATTCCACCATGAAAATAAACAAGGAAAATATTGCCCAGAAGAGGACCTAAGTCATAACTCTATCTGAATGTCACTAGAGATTACTTCCCAGTTTTATAACTAATGATTAACTACATTTCATCATGACATTGTGCAACTCACGTACGGCATTTTATCTAGACCCAGATTTCTGTATTTTGAGAACTATCATATCAGACAAGTCAATAATCTTGCAGAACTCAAAGCATATTGTATCTCCTGTCTTTCTCTTATTCAGTGTACCACTTGTCCTAACAAAGAAATAATTTAGACTGATTGAGAATGATTTCTAGTGAGCTACCCATGCCAGTCGTTTTTCATCATTTCACCCTCTGGGACAACGAGAGCAGCTCCTGCTCCACCAAAGATATGGCTGGTCTGGCCGCATGGCTCAGTCCCAGGGCAGTAAGGGATATGATGCTCATAGTTTGCTTCCTGGAGCCAGGGAAAACCTGGAAAGCCTTGTGCAGACACAGCCCTGCCAGGAGTCCTGCGACAGAGTGGGAACGTAGAAGCCCATCTTGGTGGAGTTTTGGGCAACATAGGTCACTGCACTGTTTCTTAACTATTTAATTTTTTTTTGTATTATTTTGGGTCGTGAAGCTAGACTGAGTGATGAATATTTTCATCAGAGCTTATTTTACAATAGGTAACATAATCATCTTTCATTCTGTCCTTTGGGACCTCCTTGAATTCTCAAAGGGAGCCTTCTGTACATCAGGAATTGCTTATTCTTTAACTACCATCCACTAGGGAATAAGAATATATTGACACAAATAAAACTCATTTGGAAGGATAGATTTTGTATTTCAGTTTCTATCCCAAGGCACAGCCTCAAGAGCCCAAGCCTCAGTGGGAAACCACACAGGAACAATGCCCCAGCCAAATTAATTTGCTTCAGTAAAAACTGTTTTGAATTTATTGTAATTTGCGAGTAACCATAACGACAATTAACTGCTAACAGCTGGGACAGTTCAACATCCTTGAAACAAAACTTCTATAAAACAATTACAGTGACCTTCCCGTGTGTATGCTGGATAGGACAGATCACAGCATTGCAGTCTTTTGCTACACCAATTAAGCTTATATCATTACAGCACAAAAAATATTAATCCCCATAAAATTCAGGATTCAGAAAATACTTTTTGTATTTTAATTCAACAAGAGCAACATGCTCAGAAATCAAAAACAGAGCTAAAAAAATAAAGAATGAAAGCTGTTACTTTTCCATAGATCCCACTTTCTGAGTGACATTTAATTTATTTACCTTCCCTTTTAATTTGCATTCAGGGGCAATAATGTTTCTTCATTGCATGCATTGGCCAAAATTCACAGCTCTTTAATACTGATCTCACATAGTATTGTGAAACAGGCAGAGATCCAGTGAAACCAATGGCTCTGCTGGAGGCTTGCCATCTGAAAGCATCCAAGTGTCTGCCCAAATGTGTATATTCATAAACCATCATGAGCAGGATCAGTATCGATCTGCATTTTAGTTTTGATTCCAAATTTTTCAAGCTCTCAATCCCCAACTTAACACAGGGTCAGTGAAAAAAAACAACTCCTAGTTATAGCAAAAAGCCACTGTGAGATTGTATGTGTTGTAAACCAGTGCCGTCATTACTTTAACTACTTCTATAAATGTAAGAGATCAAGAAGAACATAGGCAACAGAAAGCATCACAAATGACATGCTATTTGATTTAGCCAAATTAACTTGAACTTGTATAACATACCTGTAGTCCAGAAACGCACAGTAAAGATGGACTCTGTTACTCTTGTTTAGTGCTAGGCTGTATTGTCTGTGAGTCTGCAAGAAGAGGAAAAAAAAAAGCCCTGAAGGGATGTTTTAAAAGAACCAAATTCTGGTATTCAACTTGTTCAAATTCCTATTGTTCTAGTAATTTCAATGGATTTTCCAGATTAATCCACCATACTGAAAGGAAATTTTTTTAGTCCTCATAGTTTTAGCACAAACCCCATACATGCAAGGGCTTCTATTGTCTAGAGTTTACACTGGGATTAAATTCATGTCACTTGGAGTCAGAAATTGACATCCTACTTAAGTAATAGCAAAACAGACTTCCCTGTTGTACGTAAGCAAAGTACAAATGTGTGCGCTCGTTTTTACAGCATGTATTTCACTTCATTGGGTTTTGTTCTCTCTAATAAAAATCTCACTCTGTAAGATGAATAACACTGAAGTACATGCATTACAATGACCAACTCACAGACATTTTCTTTCCACAATACCAATTATTTTTAAATATACAATCAAACTGAAGGAGCAATGCTGTAGTCCAAGATTTTATTTTAATAGACTTTGGCATAATGATGACATAAATTTTGTCTTTCACAAACAGATGTGGCAACATTCAATCTCATCCATTCAGAAAGGATTGAGCCCTCATTCTCAACTCTGTTACATCGCTTTCGTGACAAAACCATTCAAACAATATTGGGATGAATTAGTAGTTTGTAAGAGATAAAATACGCAAACGAGGTTTCCAGGATCTGTTCTACTGTTCCTTAATATAAAAATCCCCCAAGTCTACTCTGTGTTTAATCCTATCTTAGGGTTGTTTCATTTTATTACAAGCACCTTCAACATAAATCCCTGATGAATTAATAGACCTCATATCATTATAGCACAAGGTCAATACTGCTGTGAAACTGGAACACAATCAAGAATTTTTCTCCTCGTTTTAGAAAAGAAAAACATCAAAACAAGCAAAAACCCAACATGCTGAAACTTGAGCAAGTACAACTTTCCAAGCAATTTTCTTTCTCCTCTCCCACAAACCCAAGAACATGTGTCAGGCACAAGGTAGCACAGCAGCCTCCTTACTAATCATGATGAAGCTTTTCTGCCCAGCCCAGGGCATTCACGCCAGATTTCCACACACCTCAGGTAGCTGTGCTGTAGATAAAGCCATTTATTTCTTCTTAATTTACTCCTGGGTAACATAAATGGAATTTTCTTATCTACTTAAGCAACATCTCTGAATAAAACTTCTAATTCCCTAACTGACCCTGTTTTTCCTAAGATTTCATGGGAGAAACAGCTGAGATTGCAGGTCAAGTATCCCAGAAGCTGAGCTCTGAGATGACAGGCTGTCACCAATCTGCTGAGGGTCTCTGTTTTCCTCTGGACACATCCTGTAGCTTCCTTCCATGACGGGAGCAAATTAAACGGTAAAACTGAAAGTGTATGAGAGCAAAACTGAATGCAACCACACAGAGGAAGAAAAGCTGGCTGCTCCTTGTCTCTCTCCTCCATGCTCAGAACACAAATTGACCCTGCTGCATTTTAGGAAGTTAATATATTTGAACTTATGTGTAATTCCAGCAGTGTGGTTTGATGACTAAGTGCCCTGACAAGGCACAATCCCACCTTTTGCTTCTCAAAGCATTTCCAAGGAGTACTAGTCCAGAACCTGCAAACAACTGATGATCCATAACCCACAGCTGGGAAAACGCCTTCTGCAACTTCAGTTAACATCGAGTTTTGCTGGCAGAGTTCGCTTTGTTTTACCAGCAGAAAAGGCACGTAGCACAATGTTTGCCTGCTGTGCTGCACAGCTGTGTGTCCGTCGTGACATAGCTTTGCTGAAGTGTGTAACTGAAAGCGTTCACAGTCAGCTTGTATTACGAATTACTTCACTTTTATGACAGACAGATGAGCGGCAGTTTAATAAAAAAGACAAAAGAAAGATCTGCTGTAATAACAAAGATGTTACAACAAGCGTCACTTCTGACTTGTAAAATATCTCTGTATAAATCTTGACTCTTAATGTGCTAAACGGAAAGGGCACTGCTGGGTCAGGTTGAAATCAGACATAGTACTTCAGTTGTGTATCTTTTCACACAAATAAATCCCAGATGTATGTTTTCCCCTCAATGTCTCTGGCAAGGGACAAATGACTGTTTTTCTCCATCTTTGACTCTAAACACAGATGTCACCAATTAGACAAAGAAGCACACCAGGGGAGGCTGTTCGGACTGTGAGCTGTCCAGAACTGTGTGCAAACACGCATGGACAAAAACTAGATACCTAACATGCGTACAAGAAGAACCCACACTACTTTGTCTATTAATTCTCTTAAAGAATGCGTTGCTTGTTTTGACACACACAACCAGGCCTCACCAGCGCTACTCCTGCTAACATAGCAGTCATCTTCTTGGACTTACAGAGCCACTGGTCTGTAACAAAACTGTCAGCAGAATAGAAACTCACACAGCGTATAAGAAACTGGCTACAACAAGGAATAAACCCTCGCAGATCTTCAGCAGCTCTAAAGTACTCTATAATCTTTGAAAAAAACAAACTGACTGTGTCTCAACACTGTATTTCTGAAGTTAAACTGCGTGTGACAGCTTATATGTGACTTGGATCCTGCAGCACTGAGAATATTGATTTAATATCATTGATAACAGAGAGCTTAATATGGAAGTAGGCTTTTGCACTAAGAGATTAAGTCACTGGAGTGCTTATAAAAGCCTGTGAAAGGACAGTTTGTACATCTTTTATTGGTATGGAGAAGGAAAGTACTGGTACACTAAGTAAAATAGGGTCTGTGCATCAGTTCTCCATCATCTCAGTTCTTTATATAAATTCTTCTGCATGAAGAGGGTTACATGCTGCAAGATCAAAAAAGAATTATATTAAATGAAGCAAGGATGGTGGCAAGCAATAGCCAGGAACAGAACCCATACTGCTGAGCAGCTCAGTGCAGACTTTGTTCTTCGATGGACCAGGTAGCTTGGGGAAGTACCGTCTCTATTTACACCCCCAGCAGAAATACAGCTGTTCTTCATAGCCTACATTAACCACTGACTCTCAGTAAGTTAGTAAGATTTACTAGCCACAGAAACTCATTGTATGTGTTGAGGATATATAAAGTATTTGCATGGGTGGTGATATGGCCCTTAAACAGCTGGGAACCAGGCACAAGTCCATGGTTGGGGGGGAGGGGGAGGGTGAGGCCAAAAAAGGAGGGCAGGGGGCTGAAAGGACTGCTGGAAAACTTCAGAAAAACCTAGTTGCAGGAAATGTCATGAACAGAATTGCAGAAGAAAAACAGTCAGCCAGCTGCTGCTGGGGAGCCTTGCCAAGAAAGGGAAGCCAAGCAGAGGGTGGGGTGAACCTTTGTGAGATTAGCTTTTTTCTCCTCTCCTCCCCTGAATTTAAAAAGCAAACAAACACTTAGTGGCCACCAAGGGAGGAGGGTGTGCACTTTCTAATTCAGTTTCTATTTTTCTCAAATGTGAAGAAGAACTCACTGGGATAATTCTGCCAGTCGTCTAAACGCAGTAGCTCCAAGCCCAAAGGTTAGGTGTTAGACTTGCTCTTATGCAAACGCTTGATAATTTATTTTATGAAAATAAATTTGGAGGTCACTTGACTCTGTTTACAGAACACAGAATTCTGTCTAATTCAGAGATTTTTGAAATCTTGTCATCTCAACAACAGATTATATCAAAGCTGTTGAGAAAGGGCTCTAGTACTGACAGATCACTTGCTTTTCCCACACTTCACAGCCCCACTGAAATATTCTTACAGGTCTGTGAGTCAGAAGCTCATTGATTCCAGTTTATGGATTAAATTAGAGACTAAGCTACCAATTAGAGGATTTCTAACTGTTCACATCCTAATTGTTCACATGATCTATCCTGGACCACATGATCTACTGACTTTCCCAATTATACAGACTACTTCTAAGTACCTAGAAAATTAAAACTTTAAGGTACGTTCATCTACTTAGTGCAATGGAAAAGGACAGACAGACAAAGAAAGAAAGAAGCAACCACCTATTTTTATGTTGGCTGTATTTTTCCAAGTTGTGAGAATACTGCGTTGCAACTGACTTAGATCACTCAACTATTTTAATTTAGAGTTTTTTGGACTGATTCACACCAAGATGTAACTAGCACACATAATGATAATATTGTTACAAACTGTAAAAAAAATTAAAAAAAAAGAATTTATTTATCAACAGGGAATTAGAAAGTGTTGTACATAAAATTCAGACCTTTAGTTGATGTAAATCAACCATGTTCCATTGTAGCCAACAGATCTATGTGAGCATATGCTTGCTGAAGTGATGCAGTAAAACACTGTAGGACATGGGGTCAACATGAAAGCTCTCAGAATGTATTTCTTAATGGTACAGACATGCAGTTAAAAATAAATTTAAAAAAAAATAAATAAAGCACGGTGACACAAAAAGTGGAAGACTAAAGCAGACAATAATATAAAGGAAAAAAAGCACAGTTAAATATCAGATCCTATGAAGGCGTATGGAATTAAAACAGGTTGCCATATATAACTGAATACGAATTGGCTTTGAGTCTTCCTTTGCCTGAGGTTAAGAATAGTCAGCATTTCAATTTCTTGCAAAAATACTGTTAATCAAACACTACTTCAGTATTTTTCCCCAGCTCTCAGAGTTCTCCGTTTAACAGCTGCTTTTTCAGGCAAGCAGTGTGAAAACAACAAATATAATTTTAGAAACCCTGCGAGCTAAAAAATATCTTGGCTTCTTTATTAGACAGCATTTTTATAAAGGGAAAAAGAAAACGAGGAGGCAGTGGGCAAGGACATTGTCTTGGTACTCCTTCTCTGTTACTATGTATAACAAAAAAAGTTGGATTACTTCTAAGTGTGCGTACAGTATCAAAAGATCTTGCTGTTTTTCTTTGAGTAGCAACTCTGCATCTCTTTAAATAAAAATGCCATCCTCTTAACAGCATCCCATCTTTCTGATGGCACTGAACAAGGGGCTTCATCAAACAGCTGCCAAGACAACATCTGGCCACTTTGCACATCTCAGTGTGGCTGTCAGGCTGTACATCTGCAAAGCAGTTGTTTATGGTCTACAGGAACTGAAATTATCACTTGGTGCTCATCTCCCTTCAGCTTGTCTCTTTGATCTACTTCAGGTTAGCGGTTTATAGCATTGATAGCCATGATAGCATCTACAAAAGATGGGGCAGTGTATCATAAATGCACTCTAGGTGAAACTGTCAGTGTTAAAAAATGAATAGCCCTCCTCTCTGGTTTTGAGAATTAAATAGCATAAAATTCAGTTTTTCCCAAGGAAAGCTGCCTAGATGTTGAGCAATTTTGGCAATGAAAACTGAGTGCAACCCTTGAGTTAAAATTACAGTCTCCCTAAACATGCATACGCAGCTCAAAAATGTCCTTTCTGTAATTTTATAGACCCCCAAAATCCCACTCTAACATAGGAGATATATTAACACAGATCCATTAGGCTTTTAACACAATACACCATCACTGGGTCAATATGAGGTCTGTACTAGGGAGCTTCTGAGCAAAAAGCACTTTGCTCACATCACAAAGCCATACATCCTCTATGGATGATGCTTCCATACAGTCCTCAGTTTCAAAGATCTCAAAATTGCAAAATCTTTCTTTCTTTTTTCTTCCTCTTTGGCCTGAGTGCACATGGGCATAGTGAGTGTTTTGTATGTATTTGCTAACACTGGGCAATGACAAGTATTTGCATGCCAAATTCTTTCAGCTTGGATGCCAAAACTATTTAAGACGCAGCACTGCAGTGTAAAACCATGCCAAACTCCCATTGACTGCGATTGGGATTAATAATACTCACAATATTGTTGTAAATTATGGTAATAAATGGAAAGCCCAAAAAGGATGAAAATAGCCATGGAAAGAAAAAGGTTTGTTTTCATTACAGATGAATAGAGTTGACTTCATTGCAGGCATGCACAAAAAGAAACTGCAGGATGAGGGCCTTTGAAATTCAGTTTTGGCAGCACTCAAGTTACATCAGTAAATGTTTAAAATTTTGAGATGCTAGTCAGTGGGAAATGGGGCCTAGCAGGGAAGCTTCTCCATACAAAATATTGGTAAACATGGCATTGAACTGATGATCTGGATCAAAAGCTGCTTTAATACTTGGGTGAAAAAATGGTTTCTCTTGTCCCTTACAGGATTTTTCAGTTCCAAAGAGTGAAAAAATCACTCTGGGCATAACCTCCAACTAGATATTACCTCTCCAGAATTACTGAATACAATCTGGCTCCAAACAGGTCTAATTTAAATCAAGTAATTTAAAATGCAAGTTATTTCATTCTAGGTGCCTGTGCTGAAGCAGTTACTCATTGCTCTATGAACCTTTTGATCTCATAAAACCTTTCTGAGCACTCTCGTAGCAATGGCACGAGATGTGGGCACAGCCCTAGGGAGTGCATTTCTGCTCTTCCCTTCTCCTCTCCCCTCCAGCACACACTCAGAGCTGCCAGACCTTCACACCAAGAGACAAACTCCATCTCCACTGTCAGGGCCTGAGAACACTTCATCAGATTGCCAAACAGTTTTTCATTTTTAGACCTACTGGAATTGGAATTTGCTGAGAGGTCATGAACACAGAATCCTAACGGGTTGTTCTCCCCTAAACCAGATCCCGTCTGTATCTTTTACTCTCTGAAGATTTTCAGCATGTCTGAGTTAGATGGACCAAGATAAAGATCATTCTTCAGCACAGATAAAACAATGATAAAAACACAAAATTATCCCAGACCTGGGCACTTGGTATGGCTCTTCCAAGAAGTCATTTTGAGAAATGCTACTTGCCAAGTTTGGCAGTTAGCGCAAATTTTTGTCACTTTCATTCCTCTTGTTGGGTTTTGCTGCTTCTGCATATATCGGCTCCTTGAAAAATGTAATTTTCATGTGGAGAAATGCAAATACTTACAAAGTTCTCTGTGCAGGTTATCCACCAACCTTGAAATATCTATTCACATAAACTCCTAGAAGCTTGCTGATCTTTTCTGATAGATAAATGAAATATCACTTCACTCCTTCCCCAGCCCCCTTCCAATCAGCATAATAGAAAGTAGAGGTTGTGGTCATGTTGGTACAAATTCACAATAACTTTCCAAAATTGCTTTGAGAAAAGGATTGCAGTGTATTTGTTAAGGCTTTTTGTTTCTTTTTGCTATGCTCTTTTCTGCTTCTCTGCATTATTGCATTAGAAATGCATTGCTTTTATAAAATGAAAAGCAGATGTTCCTTCCATACACCCTATTTTAATCTCCTCGAATTTGATTAACTCATGTGAAAATATTGCTAAATGAAAACAACTGGTCCGATTGATATTGAAAAGGCTATTAGAAATGAACATATTTTCTAATCCAACACAACCATAATGAAAGACACAAACAAGTGATCTTTTCTCCTGTTCACCTGTAGTATTTTGACACAGGCAGAAATATTTCCCTTTGCCATGCAATTATCCAGGCCTGTTGTAGAGCTCTGTAACAGGAAGCAATGTCTAAGCCATGACAGGAGCTGTGACAGGGACCAGAAGGCAGGCACAAAGTATAATCCTTTAAAGGGATGCACTGAGTAGAACCAGTTTTAAGAATACTTTTCCTATTAGGTAATATTTCCTCAATTAGTTTCTAAAACAGTGCTTAAACTTTTCCTCCTTATAGCTTTTTTTTTTTGTAAGAGAAACATTTGCATCAGATGACAACCATGCTAGTCACTAAGCTTTAACATATAAACTGCAGTTGTTCACAATCCCCCGGTGAATCAGGCAAGGAGAATTCAAACCAGAACCAAGGGTCAGGGGCACACAGCTTTACCAGGGATGGACAGCCAGCAGCACCCACATGGGTCTCCAACATCTGTTGTACAGTCACAGTCTCTCATATCCCAGCTCACACATGCCTGGATTTTGGTAACTAGATTTCAATGAGCTTGGCTGCTCATTGAAAACTCTTGAAACAGATGTTCAGTCCCTACGACTAACTTGCACCAGTAACAGTGAGAAAATGCTCTGAATTCAGAGGCAGTGCAAAGCTACAAAAGCCAGCAGCAGCAGTGAGCATCACTGCCACGTCAGATTTGCATACTTCTTTTTCAATACAAAAATGAAGACTGGATGAGTAAACGTCCCTTTCCCACAAAACTGGAAATAATAATTAGGAAACCAATCAATCAGTATTTATTCCTATCCATTGTAAAAGAGGCTTTAGATGCCATTAGGAAATTTTGCACACAGTGACCCATAGTAGCTAGGCTAAGACAGATTTCCCAGTGAAGAATCTATATGTATTGCCTTTTTTAAATATACAGTGAAGAAAAACACAAAAAATCCTGATTTTCCTATACGACAAACAAATTCTGTGTCCTTATTTTGAAGAGCAAAAGAACCTTGACAGCCTGGAGGAATGAAACATTACAATTTCAGGTACTCTGCACAATAATAACAAGAACAAGTAATGTTTGTGGAATTATTGGGAATAACACATTCATCTGTCTTTGTAAAGACTTCATTGCCCTGAATTTCACCTGCAAAGACAAAAATAGCTATGGGAATGGGTAGCTTTGGGAGTCTGGGATTGCAAGAGGACTGCTAAAGACAGATATTGTGCACAAAGCAGAATTTGGTGGCGTTAGGAGGTGATTACACTCGATATAAGTGTATATATAAGCCAACCTAAATGGTTCTGATGGTTTGGCAAGAGGGCCAGAGCTGCAGCCTTCCTGAGCACAATCCCATCTCCAATGTACACATCTGCATAAGGAAGGGCTTTGCAACCCCTGAGGAAGTGGAACAGAAATGACAGCAACGCAGCAAGGCTTCAGTGCGTACCAATGGAGAGAGGTGTTCAAGGCACAAGCAGAAAACTCCTTATGTTTTCTGTGTGCCCAGCACAGAACTTAATAGGATTCTGGTTTACTGCTGAGATACCCTAACATGAGAAAAAAAAAAGTACTCCTGAAGGAAGATGTCGGATTCTTCAGATGTCAGGAGAAACCCTTCATCAGTTTCAGTGAGAATTTCATCAGGTCTGCATTACATGCTTTGAAAAATCCTTTTTTTAAGATGTTCAGTTGGTACATCATTATACGTTTGTATTGTCATCTTTGCTAGCATTTCTGTGCGAACAAAGGCCCGTGTTTTAAAGGGCATTTTGAAGGCATGATTTAAAGAAAGCTTAGGTGAAGTTTTAATAGTTCACGTCAGAAACGGAGTAGAGGCTTAATGGTAAAAATATTTACCACTCAGTATGCCTGTTGCTAATGTTTTTTTATAGGATCGAATTTATATGTTAGCATTTTCCATTCTCATTAAAATCCTGGCTATGTGAATGTTGCCTCTGAAAAGCAATGCCTCACATTCTTTGTGAATTATATGTGGCAGATTTTGTTTTATATTGACCCTTTCAGCTCTTGTATCCCTTGATGAACTGCTAATCATCATTTATCCTTGCTCTGACTCCACTAATCTCCGGGGAGGTGGGACAGGCAGTCAATGGAGGCAATGGAGTATAAATAATGACAGAGTACAATAAGCATTCCAGTTGTAATGCCACAACTCATGACAAAGACTTTCAGAAAGATACAGCTCACAGCCCTTCTACGATAAGGCGTTGTAACCAGACTGGAAAATATTACAAAAACCTTATGATTGCTTAAGCCCCAAGATATTCAGGCCCACTAGGTGAGATAAGGGAATGTTTGTTTTGTGTAATCAAAAAATCACTTGGATTCAGGATTCTTGTTTTTATTCCCCAATTTATTTTCCCCACATGACTTTTCATAGGCCCTTTCCTAGCTCTGTTTCATTTCACACCCATTATCCTACCTATTTGTTCTGTAATGTCTCAGAATAAAATATATCTCCTGAATCTTGTTATGCTTTGCGCAGTGGAAATCCGGCTAAAGTGTATAAAAACCAGAGTAAAATCCTGTGTTAACACACAGCCTAATACTGTGGCATTTTTTGATAAGCAGCATTGGATCATCTGAATACCTCATTAAGTATCTAGTGCATGGAGGGGCTTTCTTCCCCTGATAAATCTCTCCCCAAACTTCAGATGGGAAACATAAGAGTTCTGCTTCACTTGCTTTGTTTCTAGCAAACATATAACCACAGACTGAAAGTGACCTGAAAAAGAAACCAAAACAACAAAAAAGGATCTTGAGAAAAATATGTTTTCTATCATTTTAATAAACTAAAGCTGCTCTCGTTAAGCAACACATTCAGTAATGGTGACAAGGATCCCATGGCAAGCAGTACAGGCAGAGGAGCAGGATTGCTCTGTTAGATACTGACCAGATCCAATATTAATCCTCAGCCACAGATAAAAATCCTTTTCCACAACACTTCCTGACAGAGCAGCACAGTAATGTGTCAGGCCCTCTTGTAAGGCTCTTGTAAGGCTATTTCTTAAACCATGGTTTCCCATGAGCTTTTTTTTTCTTCCTATTTCTATTGTGAAACAGAAGTCCCCTCGAGAACATTTACATTTTTCTTTCTCTGATTTGAATCTTTTTCTCCCATTCCTGTATTTTTGCCAAATATGAGTTCTCTTTTAGTCTGTTGCATGAATGGGGATGAAATGCACACAGCTATTTAGTTCAGCGTCATTTTTCACTCACAGGAAGTGTCAGGGTGCCAGCACTATTTAGTCTGTGCATCAGCCCCATTCAGTAAATTGAAAGCCACTAGGGCTGCTCCATTAACTAGAGCTAGAAAGTTGAGTAACGTCAGACCAAGCCATTGAATTTATCCTCTGAATGACAAAATGGCAGTCTGTAGAGCTTTGCGTGTATCTGCAGACATACTGCACATAGGGGCGCCGCTGCTGATATAACAGAGAAATAGCCAACTGATTTAAGTTGTGGCTCAGCTCTGCACTGATGCCTGCTGCCTGAGAGCAGCGTGCTGAGGCCGCAGGGCTGGCACAGCCACTGCCCTCCTCCAGCTTTCCGCTGGGGCACAGTGCCTGACCAGCAGCACTCTCGAGACTAGGTTTGCGGTAGTGCAAGAGACATGCACATGCACTGCTCTTGAGTAGCCAGGAAGTTCCATTTGTTGTATATGAATTCTTTTCAGCATAACCAGGATAAAATTTTTAAAGTAGCGGTATGTTCAGCTTTCAGTTTTAGCCCCTTTGCAAAGAACACCAACTTTTCTCATATTTCCATAGCCAGAAGTTTACATGAACACCTGATATGAAGAGCTGTGCAGTGGAATCAGTTGGGCAAAGCAAACCCAAAGCTCAAGATGAAAAACAAGCAGCCCAGTAAGGTGTTACTGCCTGCTAACCCGTTCATCAGGGAAGAGCACAAAGTGCCACACAAAGTCATCTTCAGGCATAGCTTTGAATACGTTCAGAATTACTCAGCTCCTACTTGGCACTGTTTGCCTGGAGCTGTTTTTCCATGTGATTCCTGAAATCAGCAATGAGTCCCTCTGGAAACTGATCTAATGGTTTGAAGAATGTAGCTGTGGTAATTGGAGCTTGGCAGGTTTTTTTCTGTAAAATCTCCAGGCTCTCTTGTTGATTATTTAGCACAAAGAATGAGAAATCTCATGTTCCTCCTTCACTGGAAATGCGGCTGCACCCTCTTCTTTTCTCTGACTCTTGAGCGAGATGTCACCACTTGGTAGCCTGGCTTCTTAGGCATCTCAACAAGATGCAGTGGCCAATAGTTGAGCAATATACCAGAATCCAACATTCCAGTAAGCTCCTGTGACACGAGCACCCTGCATATGGGTTGGCATATTTTCTTTTCTTGTTTTTAAGTGAAATATATTGCTTAAATAGGGGAAATGCTTTTATGCGTAATAAAACTATAATCATATGCAAACAGAAATGGCTGACTGCACCATTTAATTTACTAGGATAATTCCATATAGCTTCTGAAAAAAAATACAAACCAGAAAGCAAATGCCATCAGCAAACTGTGGCATGGCAGCAGCTTTTAAAGGCAATCGCTCAGTTCCTACTGAACTTAGGAGGGAAACTCCCTGTAAGTGCAGTAGGTACAAGGCTCAGCATTTCTGTTCTGCTGAGAGTTATTAATAATAAAGACTGCTCAGTTCTAGGAACTCTGTGTCTTAGAACATAATAGCAACTATTTCAGTGTCGTGGCCATGGAGCCTGGAGATTTCATTCTTTCGTTAAATGTTATTTCTGGAAAAAAACCTCCTAGCATCCATGGGAATATATCCAGAGGGGTCACACTTCCAATAAAGACATTCCTTTTGTAGTTTACAAATACTCTGATAAATGGCTGGTGGCCTTAAAAATAAACGAGTTTTTTAATAAATGGATAATGATCAACCTGTCACAGAGTCCAAATAAGTCAGGAAATTCCTTCCAACTATTACTTACAGTGTTAAGGCCTTTTAGTGTGCTATAACCAACAGTGACACATGCTGCCCACATCTACCCCACGTCTATGTGAACTAGTGCTCTCTAAGGAATCTTTAAAAAGTGATTCATTAAAATAAAGCCTTTATTTTATTTAAAAAAACAAAACAAACAAACAAACAAAAAAAACAGCCATAGATGAAATATTCTTTTGCAAACACGCATGACAGGTAATTCAGAACCAAGTATTCAATTGAAATACTTCTAAAGACAGAAGGAGAAAAAAAGAGGAAAAAAGTTCATCCCTGGAGATATATTTAGATTCTCTTCAGTGCAGTAAGTTGGCATCAATGCAGTGGCATCTATGCAATCACTGGAATTCTTGAGCAGCCCTGCACACAAAAAGGCTTTGCTGTGGATAGTGGGAACATAACACAGAGTCTCACAGGCGTTCTCTCCTAACTGTAATCAGAGCTTTGTTACAGGTTTTCATCACATTTTCCAATAAATCATTAGTATCCGTATGTTCAACCCTATCTGGCTATGAAGTGAGCATTATTACAGAATGTATGGCTTGATCCCAAAGCTATTTAGGCCAGTTAAGGTCTTTATTTGGATTTAAAGGAGTTTTGGATCATTGTCTCTATCGTAGGGCCAGTAAAATTTCTCACTGACACCCTCAAAGATTTCTGATACCAACAGATTTCATCTGTTGTGCCATCAGGTCAGCAAGAGCCTTCCAGAACTGGAGCCCTTTACAGCACAATGCTCTGGGGATACATTTTACTTGTTGCTGTTATTCAAGGTTGCACTGTTTTCTAGCATTTTGTTCTTAATTGACCCAGATGCAGGCAGCCTTAATACATGCAAACGTGAGCTGCTATATTCAGAAATAAATTTTTGCCTGGAAATATTCAGGACAGAAAAGAGTTGCTGTATGCAATACCTCCTCTACCCCCCCTCTACCTGCTTAATCTCTTCCATGGTTTCCAGCTATATCCTCTCCCCAAAAATACAATCCACTTTTCTGTGAAGAGGAATGTGCAGCCTTGCTGGAAAAAATTCCAACCACCTGCATTCAGACTTGGGATTGTAACTAGAGACTGATCCTAGACCACAGTGATATGAGTATGGCTCCCACATGGATCTCTCCATGAAAGGAAGGTGCAACTCAGACAGTCAAAATTATGCATGTATTTTGGTTTGCAATACTGTAAGGATATTTTAATTAGTTACAGATACTTAGAGAATGCAACACAACCACGTGTCATAAGAACTTGCATGAAGAAAAACAAGAAGAAGATATTTGTTAAGAGGTCTGAGGTATAAATGTACACAATCAGGTGTACTGAGTAGCCATTTGATAAAATACTGAGGGTTATTAGATGCAATCTGTATTGCACATACATGTCTTATGCTAGAAGAATCGAGGCTATGGGAATACTAATTCTCCCCATACCCACATCCCACTTGTTCTACTTGTGGCTTCTCTTTGTTCCCTGCCCTCAAGGACTGAAATCATATGAACAACCAAATTATTTTTAATTTAACAGAAGGAAGAGTGGAACTAATTCCAGCCTTAGGCAGTCCCAAGAGCAGTAATCTCTCTCATCCTTGACATATTGTACGTAAGTCAGACTGCAGCCAGATCATAGGGCTCCACTCTGTTCTTTTCACTAGGTGCCTGACAATCCCTGTCTCTCAGTGGAAGCACGGTAAAACATTGAACAACCTAAAGACAAATGAAAGCACACATAGTAATGTACTCCATGGAACAGAATTTGCGTAGATGGCTATATATGTTATGCAGATTGCAGCGTATGTCTGTGTGCTACGGGGATATTATAGGTTACAGCACTCGCTAGACTTGGATGCTTTCACATCAGCTGTCAAAAAATGACATCCCAAATACCTACTTTTCCCTACTCCTTCCTAGTAATTAACACAAGCAGCCTTTAATGTATGTTACACCAGGGGACTGCTGTCCAACCGTTAATTGCACACGGCCAATGAATGTAGCAATCATGAGACTCTCTGCATGGCAGTCTCTTGTTCCCCAGCATCAATTACTCACACAGCTCCTCTGACACAGGCTATATAAAGTGGTTTGCTGGCATGCTAAAGGCTGAGGCAAGGTTTAAAATATCTCCAGAAAACTATATAACACGTGCAGATTTCCCACAATTATAAGCAAGGGGTTTTCTACTCGTTCTGATTATAACCTTTATAGTATTCTTTCATTTAACAAAAAAAAAAAAAGAAAAAGAAAAAGAAAAAAAGGGGAAGGGACTTATTTTATCTTGTTTTGTTGTGGCTTTTAAGCATGCTTTTCTTAGAGGGTCATTTGATGGAAGCAAATGAAAATGATCCTTCCCCTTCACTCCTTGTGGTGACAGAAAACTCTTTCAGAGAATGCTTCCATTTTAGGCTGGAACACAGTGGATATTATTCAAACAGAACTATTGCCATCTGATTCCAACTTCGTACATCTAGAGTGGTGCTTTTTTACTATGTTCTCAAGCTGAAAGACAGAATGTGTTTGGGCACAGCACGAAGCTGCAAACTTAAAGACATTCTCTGGACAATGCCAACAGCATTTTGGCTGTAGCTGGAAACTGCACAAACACATGGATGAACACAGAGAGACAGAGCCTCACAAAATACATTCTGCTCACAGAACAAACTCACTGTGATTAGCTTAGGCTCGAGTTTATCTGATAGTAAAGAAGGATCTTATCCAAAAAAAAAAGGGCCACAGCTACAAATATTGAGCGCACAAACAATCTGTGCTCAGTCTGTGCTCATCCTATTCAGAAACCTGATGAAGTATGAAATTACCTACAGGAGGGCTTTGGATTACTTTCTCATACACAGACACTGCAAAGAAGAAAATCACATGCATGCTTATCCATCAAATTGTTTCTGTGATGTGAATTTACCCTTTTTCTAAGTTCATACATTACATTGAAAACTCTTCAAAGGGTGTTTTCCTTAAACTTTATATAAAACTTAAGTACTTCTCCTTATGCCCTTCTGAGTGAAGGGGCAAATATTTAATTTTTTTGACTTTTCACTTTTGGTGCAGCGTGGGATTGGAAAACGAAAACTTTCATGACAATTTGAAAATTAAAGTAAGGAAAATTCCACATTTTCTACACTATTTCCTTGTGTAAAAATGCACTGGGTGATAAAGAATTGCCTCATTGGGGAGGGAATTAAAAAAAAATAATAATAATAAAAATAAATTTAACAAAATTCAATCTGTCTCTCCTGGGCCTCCAGGAGTTTTCAGCCTACACGTAACAGAGTAAATTATTAATTTCAATCACCTTAATGCCCAGGAAATATATTTTGGCATCTGAGATGTTTACATAACTACCATACATTCCTCAGTGCGCTGACACAGAGAGATCACCACAGTCTGAAGCACAACAACAGAGCTGCTTAACGTGTTTCTGGCTAACATACAAGCTATGAATCCTGAAGGCACTTTTATCAACTACATTTCCAAGGATATATATGTCATTTTTCCTTTTGCACATTTTCCCTATTGATATCTTACTGCCTTTCCCAGGCTGCTCTTCCTCCAGTGTTGAGAGTTCTTTTTGATTTTAGTGTTGAGTGGATCAGATCCACCAACTCTGTGTAAACCAGCAAAAGCAGTCCCACTAGGGTAATGATTTCCAGAAATACTCATTAAAATAGAGAAACCAAGCTTTGCATTTTTGTTTGTTTATTGGTTGGGGTTTGTTTTGATGGATTTTTTTCATGGGTTTTGTTTTGAGTTTTAGAGCATGACAAAGCATGGCCTGAAGCCAAGAGTGTCATTTATTTGTCTAAGACATTTTGTTGTAAAGAGCTTTTGTCGTTTTTTAAGAAAAGGAGAGGGGAAGGGAACGAAAATTTTGCTTTGGGCTTGCTTCTATTACTTCAAGTTTTAACTCTGAACAACTTGAAGGCCAAACTGTAGACAACTAAAGTACAGGGTTTCTAAAGAAAATGCTGACAGCCTCCGAACTATAAAAGTTATGGAGAACCCTGTAATAGTAATAATAACATCTTTCATTTATATATAGCACTTTTTCTCCCAAAACATCTCATAAACTATAAGTCAAACAATCACATCTGTAGCAGTAAAAAAGACTGAAATCAGAAGTATTGTAAACGTCTGGGTTGGAGAAAGCTTCCACTCCCAGTTCTGTTGCTGGCTCTGGCTTTGCTTCCTGTAAAATTAAGTTCGACTAACCAAAGTAATATGGGCAGTTCACTTGGTCACTACAGCCTTCCCCTTTCACTGAATGAGAAGGGACACACAGTAAGAGCAGTTGTCCAGGGGCTGGCGTGCTACAGAAAAAAGATATGCCATAGGCTCTGAGTTCTGAGCAGCCCAAAATACAGACCATAGGCATGGGCTGTAACTCTGAACCTCCAGCTCTTGAAATTTCCCTCCCTGAAATAGCTCAGAAAGGGGGAAGTCACCACTATAAATACATGCAGGCTCTTTATCTGAGCACATAATAGTTTGGGAAGTGAAAAAGATACATTTTTCCAGCAGGAACTACTGAGGGTGCAGTGACTTTTCCAGTTTCTGTTAAATCTTTCTGTTGAAATGGCAACTTTGACAGAAAAATGAATTTTCTTCCGAAGACCAAAGTTACAATAAATAGTTATAATAAACATATGTGAAAACACAAATCTTAGAAACTAAGCACATAACTACCTGGGAAAAACATAGGCAATGTCTTTGATGTATGCTATTTCCTATCACGGTATGTGGGATACAAGAAGTCCAGCTAAAAATATGACATGACTGAGAAAGTGACTTCAGACTGAATTAGGCAATGTTTTTTGCATAACAGTCTCTTCTTCAAGGATCCCACCAGCAAGTGAAATAACAAATGTCTGATTCAAATGTATGATGAAAAATGGACACAATAGAAATAGAGAAATATTTGTGGCATAAGGAAACCAGCAAGTAAGTGAGCTGCCCAGATTGCTTGCAGTTAGTTTGTCTTGCTTTTATTTAAAAAAGAAATAAAGAAAAGATATATATAAACAGCCAGCTCCTGGTCTCTTTGCAGTCACTGGAAACTTCACCAGTAAGACCAGAACAGAGATTTTGGTTAGTTGTGGTTCTGTTGTTGTTTGGTTGTTTTGTTTTTTTAATGTATGTATTGAAACAGGAAGATTTCAAAAAATTATATCATACATTATCTTTCAATTAAACTCTATCAATCATGTAACTGTAATATATACTGTAATCTGCTCCAAGTCTGTATTTGTATTATCCCAGTATGCCAAGCATTGTGCACCCACAGTTTCAGCTGTGAAGAGCCAAATATTTAAATAGAAAAGAATGTTTCAGATAAAAAAAAGTTGATCATATCCATTTCACAGATGGGGAAACGGAGGCACTGGATTATTATAGAATATCTCTCTTCCGGAATTTGACTCTGTAATCCTGCTGGCTCTCTCTGGAGCCTTTCTAACTTGGGATATTCTATGATTCTTGAGATAAATCATCATACTACTTATTTCATCTGAGTGGAGAATCTACCTTTAAATAATTTGTTTAAATTCACATGCCAGACCCAAAAATTAATTTTAGATATCAGATGTTTGGTTAGTGTAAAACTACCTATTTTTTTTACCACTCTTCCTTTGTAATTAAGAGAACCCACTTGTCAGAATGGCAGCAAACTAGCCATAATGACTGGGGGAGCACAGCAGCTCCAATCCTGAAGCCATGTATAAAATGCCAATATTTTCTTATTCATATTTATCCTTACAGAAAGCAGATTTTGCTACTCAGGACTGTAATTATGAATGAAACCAATTTATGCATAATCTCAGTAATGCTCTGGAAAACAGCGTATATATCAAATAAGTATGTACTAAATAACTTGGACAGAATGTCATCCATGCTTTTGCCTCGAACGAAAGAGTCTGTGCAATGTGTTACACTTCGTCAGAAAGCTACCACGTATCTGGCTTTCCAGAATTTGCAAGTGTCAGGTTTTGTACTACAGATGAGCCTCTGTGCTGGCCTAGGATAAATAACTCAGCTTTTCTGATGGCTCAGCTTAATCAAACTGTATCACAAAGCCTATTTAAAATTGAAGTGGGCAGATCACAAGAAAGGGATAATAAAGAAGAATGGTCTACTGGCATAAAGATGAACTCTATCAAAACCACATCATCCCCAGTCCATTTTTTTCATATTTTAAATTTAGAAAGCTCAGAAATCTGGGATGCTGCTTCAAAACAGCATGGTTTACTTATAGCATCTCTGGAACTGGTCCCACAAGCTGCATGTTCCTCACTTTCATGGGAATGATGGTTGCATGAAATTCCTCATAGTGCCTGGTTAGCCAGGAATGCCACATGAAAAGCTTTTCTTCATGGTATTTGCATTCAGTTCAAACCCAAATCAAGAAGTGCAGAGTCACACTGTGTTTTTAAGCTAGCGATATCTTTCTGAATCTCATTAGAACTTAGGTGCTGTTTGGTTCAGAGTTTGAGTAAAAGTTTACATCACTTCTCATTTATATTAATTGCATCTAAGTTTCTTCTGCTTTGTTATTTCAGTCATTCCTGTAAGGCTGAAGAATCCACAAACCCTTCAAGGTTTTCTGAAACAGCTGTGTTTAAACTTTAGCCTTATAATTTAACTTGCTGGCCAAAACTTTTGTTTGTGTTAGGTTTTTCTATCCAAATCTTTTTTAGTACCTTTCCTTGCTTGTTATAAGACAGTCACTTTTGTGTCAGCTTTTTTTTCCGGCTCTTAGTGTTCTGAATTTCTAGAGTATGAACAGATACACGTTGAAGAAAGGTCTTGCATGATATTAAGCTTAATAAAAATGAGGATAAAACAGAAATTTAAAGGACGTTTTTATAGAAAATACGATCCATATTCTGAACTCGGTCTATGAAAGCCAAGTTCTTCTGAATTCAGCAGGTTTTACAGCAGTTTACACTCACTGAGCACATTGATCCCAGGGCAGTCCATCTTGTAAAATATTACAACTGTTTTAGTTTGATGATTTTCCTCAGATTCTTCTATCAGTTACCAGTCACTAGGGTAGATTTTTGGACAAGAGCGTTTATCACTACCAGAAAATAAAGAAGGCAGCCTGCTGTGGACACCTTGTGCCTAGGCTTTTCAGTATAGTTTGAAATGGTCAAAACAAGACAAAATCTCATTGTAAATAAGGGCACAGACTGTGATTAAGTTGTGCATAATGCAATTCCAACGCCTGCTAGTACAGGCTTAGCACTAAGTGCAAATTCCTTTTGTTTTTGTCAGAAGCTATTTTAGATTGGCTAAATGACATTTCATGATTAATTATTTAAAAGACGTGGAATGTGAAATGAACACGTCTCCCTGTCTGAAATAAAAGAACTCAATTTTTTATATCAATCGAAATCATTCCGTCTACTTGAAAGGGCAAATTACAGCTTGATTGTAGGCCAATTATTCAAGTGGATCACTTGAATGACTATAAATGTATTCTTTTATTGGCAGTATTTGTCATTTTAACAGCAACATTATTTAATTAAAGGATACAAAATGTCTCAGGTATTTTAGGTCAAAAAGTCATTGAAATCCCTGTAGTACTGCATATAAACTGCCGCACTTTTCTGGATTGGGTCTTTCAGACTTCAAGCTAGAGTCTCATCTCATTTATCCAATAAAAAGTAGTTCTGATAACGTTCACAGAGCAGCAGAGCAAAAAGCAGACACACGAGCCCACAGCTGATCTTATGGTGTTGTCCTGCTGTCAGTACAGCAGCCTGTAGCAGCATGCCCACAGTTATCAGAAAAGTGAAGTGCTTTTAAAGAACAACTGTGGGCTCCTCTGCTCTTACAGTCTAGATTGCAGTGAAAATAAAACACAATTAGAGTTAAAATTCTGAGCAGTATGCTTGCTCTCTCAAAAAATGCTGTATATCTAAGAAACGGTGATGCAGGCCTCATTATAAAGAGAAGATTAAGAAGGCTGTGAACTCAGGGTTATTATAATCTGATTAATATAATAACCTACTTTATCCAGCTCCATAACAGTTCAGAGCAGATTATCTGGAATACTTCATCTGGTTGTGCTAGCCCACTGAGAAATCTTTCCAATGGCACCGTCTCGCATTAATTTAACATGAAAATGTTTACTGTGTTAAAAATAACCCTTTCAGCGCTTAGAAGAAAAATCCCTGTATTCGTATTTATCTTTTCATTCTTCACGTTTTGAGTCATGTCTCAGGATCAACTAAAGGAGGCCTTATTGTGGTTCCAATGATATGAATTCTCCAAATTTATGCCAATACTTTTATTCGTCATATTTATTGGAGCTGACATTTTTCTGGACTCTATTCACACTCTGACTTATGAGCTTAATTGAGTTTCATTTGTTTTGCTGTTTAAAATAAATTAAGACCAGGGTGTGGGGAATTTATTCCTCTCTCGTGATCTTTATTTTCTAATATTTTGCTATGTGAATTTGACATTCGAGTCACTATCAAATCATGCCATCTTATTAGAAAAGACCTGACCTAGCTATTTGAAAGATTCACTTCAGAGTTACTATTTAATTCAGTCCCTATAACAAAATATGGATTTCATCTTATTATACTAATGCTAGGGATGAGGAACTGAAGCAAGAAGACAGAGTAAATTAGTCTTTGCCTGAGATGCAATGGATACACATGGGACTAACGTTCAGCCTACAAAACCTAATCTTAGGATATACATGCTCATAAAACAAGCAACAGCAGAGGAAAAGGAACAGTAGAGCTTGCCAGAGCAAGCTAAGGCTTAAAGGACTTTAGAAAGTTGTAAAGAAAACAAAAAACAGAAACAATATGATAAATTATGCACTCAAACAATTCTAAGTTACAAAACATCACAACTCAGGAAGAACTTTTCCTCTGATACTGCGAGCCCTGCAAACATCTGCCATATGTCTAGACAACAAGATTTCTGCCCTTTCCTGATGGCCCTCTGCAGATATGAGCTGCTCAACAGAGGCTGAGAAGAGAATAGGGTGATGGGGGTGGTTACGGCCTCTGCCTTCCACAAAGCAGGTGCTGAGAAGCTGTAGGAACCTCCTACATGGGCATATTCAGCTCCACTTGTTTGGAATTAAAGTTCATTCATTTCTGCCACAATCCAACCACCAATGAAGCTAAATCCAGTTTACATCATGGTGATCCTCCAGACTGAGAGAATACCACTCAGGTGAAATGAAAAAATATTATCAACAAAAATTGTTAGGGAAAAGCAGTGATGACTGCTCCTATGTTATTCCCACAGGCCAGACACTCATTCCTCCTAGAAATGAGTTGAAGTCTTAAAGAGAGAATTGAAAACTCATGATAATTCTCTGTAAGATTTCAGTTGGGGTGGCTGATTTCTGATGAGACTGTATTGATGAAAAGTCAGTGCTATTTAAAAGCAATTCTATCCTATGCCTGTGAAGCAAAATTTGCTATTAATTGAAGTACTCATAAGAGAAGACACTAAGCAGTCCTGCTGGAGGAATAGCGGGGTGCTTCAAGGGCGGTGCAGACAGAAAAGGAAAATGTCGACAGGCCGCAGAACATTCTCACTAACTATTCTTCTGCTATTCTTTCAAATCATGTTCCACAAAGTTTTATGAATTCATTTCCATTAAGCTACAGAGGATCAGACAAAACCAACCCCGGGATAATATTTAAAAGAAACTGGATTTATGTGTGGGAAGAAACAGGACCACGATATTTTTTTACACGAGATTTCTCACCAGCTATTCATTTCTGAACTAAGCTTTTGAAGGTATGCTCCACTCTCACCTGATGGAGTAGGTCATCTTCTTCAAAAGCCTGTTTAGTGTACCTTACATGGTGACTAGTTTCTCCTCAGCTTTCAGCTTGCCCCATTTTCCCTACCTGTCTGCTCTGCTGCAGTCAGTTCTTTTCATAAAGTCCTGAATTTTTTACTACTCAGTTCAAGTACACAGCCAATTTTCACCCTTTTTTTATGCAACTGGTAAACAGCAAATTTAAGTCTTCCTTTTGATGCCTAACATCACCTTAAATGTGCTTATCAATTCTGGGATTGTGATTCTCAATATTCTGGGATGACATTAAATGTCCATTTACCTACAAAGGAAGGCATATGTATGAGTTCTAGGTTGTTAAGAGAGTACAGGAAGGTGAGTACAATTAAAGTTGTTGATGCCTGCGAACCCCAGACAGGAACATGAGTATTGATCACTGGAAGTGTATCCAAGTGCTGACCTCTACATACATTTCTCTTTATTATGTGTATTTGGTCTTGTACAATTGCTGTACTTTACTAAGTTTTATTTTCCATTCTATTATTTCTTCAGTCCCATCTAACTAGTAATTTTATACAGATGGCATTGAATACATTGATCCATCTGTTACTTAATCAGCTGAGTCCTTTCTTGATGGCAGGGATTGATTACATCATCCTACTTCTCCTAAACTATCTTGCCTGCTTAAAAGTTCCTGAAAAATTCTCCCACAGTGGAATTGCTTCTTTATCCCTCTGTATAATGTTCTGCTATACCCAATGAAGGCTGTAAGACAAGCACAGTTCATTTGATTTTTATTCCAAGTAGGGAATGTCATCTTGTTATCATGAAATCAGGTGTCAAATTTATGTCAGGCTAAAAAGAGGCTTAGTATTGTTCTGGGAAAACATTCTAGTAAGATTCAGTCTGTAAATTTGGCATATCTCCTACATAAAATTATGAACAGACTTTCAATATTTATCTTCTCGTCCTGGAAAAGTATGTATAGGATACTGTTTCTATGTTTTGCTTTATAATTCAAGAATCAAGTTAAATTATACATCTACCATTCTTGATACAGAGACTAGATCCTGGTATGCAGTACAGAAATTTGAATTTTGATTTCATAGACCTATTAAGGAAAATCAAAAATCATTACAGACGTACATAGCAGCAAGATAAAGAGTTGATGTACTGTAGTTTTGTCTATTGGAACATATGTATCGAACCACATACATGCTGTGTCATGGTTGATGAGAACTGCAAGTAAGTAACAGTGCAATGGCACACTGATCTAAAATGTCTGTTTCAATATAAATTTCAGTTAAATCTATCATAATTCCCAGAAAAAAATGGAACAAAACACAGATGTCAGGAACCTACAAAAGTACTCAGTGTTAATCTAAGAAGACATCTACTAAATTTAATCAACCGTGTCAGCACGTGTTGGTAACAAGAGTAAGTAAGAAAAGTTTGGAGATTGTCATAGCAGCACAGATGCAGGTCCACTACTCTTTTGAAAAGGAAAACTAAAGTAAAACATACAAATAAAAAAACTGCTTTAAAAATTATCTTCTAAGCTGAGCAACCTAATCTTAGCTCAGACTCAACAGGAGAAACATCACTCCAGGAGCTTGCTTAAATTGCTCCATGAAGTACCTCTTAACTTTCCTGACAGTAAGGTGCTGCAGTGACAGAACTACTTTCTTGGGCCGTGCCATTCCCTAGTAACCAGCCTCAGACACTTCCCTAGCTCTTTTATTTTTTAATAAAAGGAGGAATGGAAGCAGAAACCTTATGTTATTTAGGGCAGAGGCATGGTCTCATTTTTCTGCTTTCCACCAAAGAGAGAGCTTTGTTATATATTTGTTAGCACAGAACAAATTATGACCAGAGTTAGGCCAATATAAAATGTTTCTGAAAATCTTATTCTACATGCTATCATTTATGCCTGAACAAAACAGATGGAGCATCTGCTCACATCAGGGCGCTATATTTTACATGTGTTCTTCACGGTTTTAGAGGACTCCTACAGAGAGCAGACAGTAGTGAAATGTGTATAAGTGGATTTTTTGTCTTATTTATCACTATGTCCACACCTGGCAATATGGAAAATAGAAGTGACAAATAACTAAGTCGCTTGTACACTGAGTAAAAACTCAGGAAAGACAAAATATATCATCAGTGCAAAGATATTTATGGAAGCATTCTCAATAGCATATGTGCATTTCTAGAACACATTTCTAATTACTTCATCGTGAGGAAACAACTGATTTGTCTATAGAAGTGCTCCAGATGAACACTCTTAAGTTCTCTAGAATTTGCAAAGACAATAGCCATCCAAAAAAAAGAAACAAAACAAACAAATAACGGCATCTTAGTGCACAGGGAAATGTAAAGAAGCAAAAATAACCCCAACAAACCCAAACTCCCTGTGTATGTGACAGGCTACTGCTTTTCTGAGTAACTTCCAATCTTTTCATTTACAGTGCAATTTTTGCTGTGTTTTAAACAGCAGGTGCACATGTGGTTGGTTGTATCAAACAAGATAAGTATTCTGTGAGATTCCTTAAAGAGCTAACCTATACCCTGCTAGAGAGAGCTGAATTCACTGATCTGCAGGAGAAAAGTCCCAGCTGACTGCAAAACAAGAGCGCCCATTTGGCCTTTCTCCACCACGCTTGATGAAATCATGCTATCTAGGGGCCAGTATAGCTCCACAGATGTGCTTCTGCCTCATAAACAAATGAATGAGGTGCCTTGGGAACAGCAGCTTTAATGCACAAAACAGACTGCATTCTGTTCTGCCACAAGCAAATAGATGGCCGACTGAAAAACTGATATCTTCATTTGCAGATATTTCCAATTCATTCCTTGCACCAGGCCACCAACGCTTTCATCACAAAACTGGTTTCTTCAGTTCCTGGAGCTTAGTCCAGATTTAAGGGTTTTGGCCTGAAGTAAGAGGGAACATGATGGATGTCCTCCTATCTGCAGGCTGGTGTGGGTAGATCTGTACATTACCTAAATGTGCCAATTCTTCCACATGATTAAGAATATGAAAATAAATAATAATAATAAAAGATTAATAAGATAAGAGATTGATTGGAACAGAGCCAATTTTATCAAAAGGGTGAAGTGCCCGTGTGAGTGTTAGACATTACTGCCAGCCAGAGTGTCTTTTGCAAAAGAAGTCATCCTTAGGGTTTCTTTCGCAAAGCAACTTAAGAAGTCTCTTTGATGGCAAAGGCTGGGAAAGGCAGAACTTGGCCAAATTGAAAACAGACTGAGAAGACTTGCCTTTATTGTTTTTCCTTTGGACCTGAAGGGGGAACAATGAAGATGACAAGGAAGGAAGCAATAGAAGCTTTAGTATCCATTTGGAAATTTAAAGGTTTCATATGCCCTAAGAGACTAAATAAGAATGGCAGCATTATGAGTAATGCTTCCACATCATACTTGGGCTGCATGTTCCCTAGTATTTTCCCAGCTTTGTAAGAAGCACTCCCCTCCTTTATCCTTCCTAACCTAATTGAAAAAAACTTAAATTTTTGTATCCATGTCCCACATTCAACCGAGAGCCTCCCGAGACCTCGCATCCTGGAAACATCCTGCAATGTCTGAAAGACTGGAAATCTTAAAATCCTTTGTACCTTTGAGTGGATCTGTCGTTATGGTTCTAACGGGTGCAAAAAACAGTGAACAATAAGGAATGGGTGATTGCTTAAAATTCACTGATTATCTTGGGATCTTATTCTTATTTTCCCAGATGTTTAAGCCCAATCTGTCCGCAATTTCAACACACCACCTAAGAATCTGACTTTCTAGCCATAATGGGTGGTCCAAAAAATCTATTAAGAAGGGCAGGATTATATTACAGTGAAAAGTGCTTAGTTTTATAGACTCATCCCCAGCAACTTAGGTTTCGAAAACCTGATTGGAAGGACCTAATACTCATACAACTTCTACGCTGCAAAAACCCATATCAGGTCATGCCAACAGGAGATTTCAGCAAGTGCATTCCTTCCCCAGCCTGGCCTGGCACCACCAGGAACAGCAACACTGGAAGGCACTGCCTCATTGCTAACATTTTCTTCAAGTCTGGAGTTGGCATGAGCAGTGCAGAATGAAACCTGGAAAATGCACAGATTCTACTGGAGGAATGGAGTGCCAGGATTAAATTATAAACAAAAGTGACTACAATTAAAATATCATAATAGGTTGAGGGTATTAGATATGGTCATTTAGCATCTGACTTTCAAGATATGGTAGATGAGTAGGTGGTAGATATGAGAAGGAGGAGAGGAATCCTGGCTGGCCTGAAAGTTTATGTGATATCCTAGGTGTGATCTGCATTCCTCCTCTTTCTGTCTCTCCAAATTACTTCTCCTTGAGTTGGCACCTAGAAAATCTGGTCACCTTAATATATAGTTGGCAAGATTTCAATGTAAAAATCCACACTGACATCTGAAAGTGATCATTTTACTGCCCACTCTGGAGGAATGCATCCCCACAAGAATAAGGAATTTTATGAGTGTTATAAAAAGTTACTGGCACTACAACGTATTATTACCGGGGTATAAATTACCGATCTGCACAGAGGCCAGCTGGGATAGCATCCAGAACCATTCCTCTGCTCTGAAATCTGCATGGGCAACTACCTCCATGTGGCCTTCATCCTCAGTGTCAGGCAGTGTATTCCTCCTCAGGAGTGATGGATATAAACCAGAAGGCAGAGAGGGGTGGAGCAGAAAGCTCTTACATCACATACTAATCGTAGTACAACTGGGGCAGCATTCAATGTTGAGGTCACATTTGTCTTGCTGCCAATAAATAAAAGTTAAAAAATTACCACAGCTTTTCATCAAAAACTACCAAAGTTGCAGTGATTACTTTGCTTTACTAGAGTAAATTAAACTGAATATATACAAATATATGTAAGTACGCTTAGATCTTAAAATATAAGACACTTAGATTCTTATCAGGTCTTGTATTCCAGCTGCACAATCTTTTTTTCTCCAAAAGCTCTGAAATTATGTATTTTTAAGCCTATACTTTCTTAAATCAGCAGATGTTCCATAATAGAGAGGGCATATATATTGTACTAAATGTGAAATATTGATATCTGTACCTTTGCAGGAAGCCAAGAGGTGCAGGCAGACATACACAGTGCACAGGTAACACAAATGCAATGCATGCCAACACACTCTCACCCAGTGAAAAGAAGACAACAGAGAGTATTGGCTCAATCCGGTCCCCTACTGGTCCTTTGAGAAAAAATAAGCAATATCCAAGATATCCAAGCCCACTAATTGAGAGTTGTATAACTAAGTAGTACAGGACTGAGGATCCTGTAACTTAGTACAAACTACAGGGCCTTGATACATCTTTATCTCCTGTTTAGAAAATCAGTACCATGAGGTTCTATATGCATTCACTAGCTTAAATATGGTGCACTACAGAAGACCCAAAATGTGACAACTTCTTATCAGCACATACTCCAAATCAGAGCTCCAAATCTCACCTTCAGACAAGCAAGAATCATGCAAGTAAAGAAAAAGCACCACACCTTGCAAGAAAAGCAAAATTCAATATTTCTGCTTACTCTGTAACTTGAAAATGCCCCATCAAGTTTAGGTAAATGTGGGTACTATTGTTTTTATCTCTGCTTTAAAAATATATTTATGCATTGGTTAAGATCACTGTATAAATAAACCCTTTTCCACATCAAAGGACAAAATCTTGTTAGATCTTCTCGGATAGGAAAAGGAGTCTCCAGGACTAAGATGGCACAATGACAGCATGGAATAAGAATGAATTCAGGATATTTTATGGACTTTCAAAGTAGCAAGTAACTCTTTTCTTTTTATATTCAGAATTTCACTGAGTTTTTTGCTCTTTAATTGTAGGGCCGTTCAGAATATATGTCTATTCTGAGCACTTCAACGACATGCAAAATTCAAGGCACCATTAGCTGTGACAGTCCCTGAAGTCATGGATTATAATTTCTCTGCAGAAGGAGCATAATTTTAAGTCAAAAGTCACAGTTAAACATTTGGCTTTTTGAAGTCTGCCTTCCAGGAAAAGTCTTTAGAAACCACTTAAAATTTGCTGTTCTGCTAAATATTCTTGCCAGTACATGTATTTTCTTCTGGCGAGTTGATAGTTGCAGGGAATAAACATTATGCGATTTTTTTTGCTTAGGTGGAAGAATATTTATAGCCACTTTATTATTACTGTGTTTACTGAGCTCTAACTTTCCCCAAGAGAAAGTGAAAGAATGACTTAAAATATGTAAATCAAGTTCTGAAATACACAAAAAATTAAAGTGAATTTGAGGGAAGTAAAAACCTAATCAACAGTCTGCAGACTGTGCCAGGAAAAAGAATAGGAATATACAGTAAATATCCTATATACTGAAGTTGCTCTTTTGTTCTCTGGAGTACAGCCTTTACCACAAGAATAAAGCACTAATCCCCTCTAATTCATTTTATAAGACCTACTGGAAGTACTTCTATTCTTTCCTCAGGTTTGGAGCTTGCAGGATACGTTTGATGTTCGTGGTTAGCTGAGAAATATGTGAAGCTGCATCACTTAATCCCAGGATATTAGAGGAGTGGGGTTTCACATTCCTTACAATAAATAGTCAGGCTTAATATCACATTTACAAAGAGTTGGTACCTTCCATGCTGCCTTCAAAGGATTGCGTGGGACTTCTGCAGCAAATGGTTTGCACGCAACCATTCACATTTCACCTCTGCCAGCTGCCCATTTCCATGCTACTCTTCATCCCTGTACATTCCAGTGCTAACAAAGAAAAATCTGCTACAGAAAAGAAAGCAGAAAATTCCCTGCTAGACTCGTGACTACCTCTAGTTAGGATTTAAGGGTGGGAATTTCACTGTCCAGCATAGGCCTTTGCTTGATGCTGTGGCTGACACACGTGTGATGGCTCCAAGCAGATACATGCACATACAAAGTGGGTGGCTGCACAGAGAAGCACCTTCTTGCTGCTGTGTATGAATGCAGCCTGTATCAGTAACATCTTCAATGCTCCTGCCAGTCTGGCTGCAAATTCCATAATAAATGGGCCTTGAGCATCTAACTGAACCTCACTTAGCAAAAGCTTTGACCTGAAAGATCAAGAGTTGACCTAACCGTATCAGATGCTGAGCTCTAACGAGAACAGGAGTTGACAGCACTCGGCCTTTTTGCAAGAGAACTCAGTCCCGCAGAGAATGCTGAATTTTTGCCTGTTTGTATCACACTGCCAACTTTTCCCAAGAGCAAAGTAATGCCTCTCTGAGACAGAGATGGTGTTTGTGCCGTGCTTTCTTTTGCTACATTAAATTATTCCCTGGGTGACTTTCTTCCTTCACCCACACCTCTTTTACCCCCTCTAACAGTTTAATTCTTGGCAGATTTTCAAGGCAAATATTTCAAAAGAAATATTTCAGTAGAAATATTTCCTTGAAGGGATTTACATAGAGCCCAACTGCTTTGCTAATGAGGAATGCGTGAAGCTGTCACATCTCCTTAGCGACAGTTTAGGAGGACTCAGTGCTGCACAGGCAGGACCAAGAAAGGGAACATTTTTACCTCCTGTGCCAGTCATCAAATAACTTCAGCTTAAGGTTTAATTCTACGTGTCAAAGCTCATTTCTGCCAGTCTGCAACAACGGTCGCAAACTTACTGGTGGCATTAAATGGATTCACAGTAGTCTCATTTTCATATATTTTAGTCAGTTTTGGAAGAGCAGTGGCTTTACAATAATGCCTTGGGAGCCACTGTGACCATGCCTGAGGTCTTCCCTATCAGACATTCCTGCACTGTGTACTCACTGACATCCTTGTATTAACTTCTGTGAGCCCCTGCTGCTTGAATCTGCACCAGACTGTGGCCCCACTAAATGTTTAGTCAGGCTCTATAACCAAGTTTTCTCTCCAGATTGAGCAAAAAAAACAAGTCAGTCAGACTAGAGAATAGATCATCACAATAGAACAACAGTTCTAATTAATTTCATTAATTTAATATTGACATAAGTCTAGGGGAAAAGTTCTGTATGAATCACAACTCAACTATTAGCATTTATCTACCATATACAAAATTATTTTTATGTTTGAGGGAAATGAAATAAAGGGATTCCTTCTAAATCTGAAATTTCACAACTTGCTGATGGTAAAATTGCCATCCCTAATAACAAGTGAAAACCAGAAAGATTTCATCAGTGCTGCTGAAAACATTGCTCAGGAAAACCAAATTCCCTGGTGTGTCTGATGCTTTCTCAATTTTTTTTGAATTTTTATTTTTGCTGGCTATTCAAACGAGAACTATTTGATATAAATTATGACTGCACAAAGAAACAAGGAATGAAAAACACAGGCAGCAGTTCTTCTAAAGTTGTAACTACTGAAATTATTTAAAACATCCTTAGACTAATATAAAGTCCATCATAAAAACTGTTGCCAAAAAGCAGCATAATTCACATGCTGTATCATGAACAAATCCATTTCTTAAGTGCTATAGGATATTTTTTCATTTGTTACTTTATTAATTAGAAATCTCCTTGAGGATTTAGCTCACACATTCACCAATTTGCAGCCACAGAAAAGTAAAGGAAAGTGTCCATCATGCACGACTGCCCTGCAGAAATGTCAGATCTTACAGATGCTTTTCACACCAACCGATATTGCATGTCAGAACAATTTCTCCAATTCACGGAGAAAAAACACGAAGTGCTTCTACAACCTCCATCATTCCTCCTGTTTATACAGAGTGGAGGTCTGGAAGTAGCTCACAATAACATCTCCAAGCTGTTGGAAGTACCATGTTATTTCATTCTCGCACAGAGCAAACACACTGACTCATACTCTACCGGATTAAATATTTCACAGCTCTGCATTGAGCATGAATGCAAATAATGGACACGGTGACTTACACCAAACTAAAAGTTAGTGACTAAATATTTATATCTAGATAATAAACAACTATGCATCTAGGGATTATTTCCACCCTAAATCCGTACGTTATCTGCCAACTTACATCTTGACATCCCAGCTCAGTAAATTCTTCCTACAGTGCAACATGCAAATAAAAGCAATAGTCTAATTCTATGGTGATGGTATTATGCCTCCCTTTTTCTTTTTTTAATTTAAATTTAATTTTTTAAAAAAGGTTAATGTTCTGAATTAGACTTTAAAATTACCCCAAGATTTACTTATTGCAAGTGAATAGATTTCTATTTCATTTTATTTGTTCATGGGATTTTTCTGTTTATTGCTTTCTCTTCACTCTCTCGTTCATCAGCACCTTGTAAAACACAGCTTCAGCACAGCACTTAGCAGTGTGCTTGATCCAGATAACATGATTAACCCCTGTAAAACACACTGCTAAGTTTTTGCTGTCTCACCTAAACTGTGATGCTCCGGTTGTTGTGCTGAAAAAGATATAAGCCTTGCCTTGGTCTAAAGCGTACTTTTTCCTTGCAAGCGTATGTTAGTTATTAAATGATAGCTTGAACAGATCAAGATTACTGAAATTTATTGTGAGTCACTGCAGAGGAGGAAGGTATGCACAGCTAGCTTCAGCATGAGTCACTGAAATGCAGATCCTCTTGGCTGGCCCCGTCCTGATAGGAATCTTGTTGCTGATCCAGCTTGTGTTAGCTTCTTAAGTTGGGAAAGGCTCTATTTCTTATTCTTTAAAAAGGGAAAATCCCTCCTTAACAGCCACACATTGCCTGCTGAAAAAAACAACTCCAAGTTCCTATTACTAGCTGTTAACATCATTATCTACTCCTCTGTTGTGGAGCATGGGGAGTGGAGTTAAAATTTCTAATGTAACAAGTGGTGGTGGGAGGAGAAAAAAGGAAAACCAGAAAACTACCATCCACAGATTTCTATCAAGTATGACTCCTCGGACATTCCTAAACTAAAATTAACACTGCTTTCTAAGCCAAACTTTCTATTTGTATTGCGTGAAAAATAGAGGGATTGTATTCGATTGGTGGTGTTACTTAACAGCACATAGGCTTAGGGATACTGCTGCCTCGGATGGATGGAGGGAGCTAAACATCTGGAGTCAGAAGTAAGGCATACCTAAAGCTAACTCATCGGTGCCTCAACGAATTGCACTCCATTAAGCCTAAAGGTCACCTGGAAATAGGCATTTTTCAAAGATACTATTGCTGGTGTAGCAATAATTTGGCACAGTGTAAAGAATTTAGAAATTCCATCTACTTATCTAAACTCTGACCGTAAAAAATGATAGAGAGGTTACCATTTCAACAACTCAGCCAGTAACCAAGACAACAACTGACAGAACAGCCTGTGCTCAGATCCTGGATCCAGGTAGAATCAGAGAGAAATGTTCTTTTCTGTCTGCTGAGATTTGCTGGTGTTTTGCCACAGCGAAGACAGAGGGAATATGAAATTACAGAAGCAGGAAATCGTTTAGGCTGAGAGACCTCTGGGGATCACCTACTCTGAGCACCGTGCTGAGGCAGGGTCAGCTCGATTTGGGAGAGCAGGGCTGCTTCCAGGCTGATCTTGAGCCGGACTTGTACCTTGCAAAACCTGTACCTTTCTCTTCGCGTAAACTATGTGCTCCTTTTCATCCTCATGCTGAGGAAATGAAAGCAGAGCCTTAGGCCATATGTAATTTCCAAACAGGTTATTTTCACCTTAAACTTTCAGCTTCTCGTTTCCTCTATGTATACTCTGACAGTTTTGCACTTCCAAAATAATTCATATATCTATTGCTTCCCCCCAAATGCACACCGAAACACATTTAACATCTTGCATTTATCCTCTGCAACAGGCGGTGTTGTGGCAATTCTCTCTCTCAGATACACATGAGAGGTAAAATGGAAAACTGGCTTATGAGTAATTCACAGCAGTTAGGTATGTGGTCTTTTCAGTGAGTTAATTTTTGCCACGTGTGAGAACGCTGTAGGTTGATAACACCTGGTTCCAGTCACCAGCGACCATTTCCCTAGGTAAGAGGTAGTAGTGCAGATATTAATTGTAAATAGAAGTTGATATATAAAACTATCCATATACTGAGGAATGAAAATCAGAAACTGAACTTAGAATTGAAAGCAAACTTTACTTGTACGCTTCCAAAAGCATTCATCTACTTCATGGTGCCCTCACTCTTGTCACAGTATCCCCCTCAAAGGGTAAGGACTCATTTACAAGTAGTGAAAGAATCTCATGACAAATGAGTGATAATACCTGCAAAGTGCTGCATCTCCAAACACTAAAGTCAGTTTAAACACAGAAAATAAACCTTCTGTGGGTTATAACTCATTGCAACATAATCCTCATTATTACAGCAGGCAATTGTAAATGTGCTTAATGAAAAGATGTATTTTTTGTTACTGTGCCGTCGTGGACTTTAGAATGGATTCTTATGAGCAAATGAGTCCTCAGATGTTTCTGTTAATAACATTAACAATACAGAAGTATTGCTGTATTGTTTAGAGATGTCATATATCACCATAATGACTATTGCTATTTTAAGGTTGCCTTGGAACAAGAAAATTAGCTGTAACGATGTTCATTTCTCATTTGAATTCAATTGATTTTCTGTACTCATTGTAGCAAAGATTTAACTTATGTAAGAAAGTACTGAACTGTGTATTGATTTTTAAATTAAAAGCTTTTATTGTTTTTTCCTTTATGTTTAATTGTGGAATACTCTGTATGAGCCACAGTTTTACTTATATTGTATTCAAATTTTTCTGGAAAAGTCTACTCAGTAAAAAATTATGCCTTTATTCTTCAGATATGAGCAAAAACCATTGTTTTTCCACAATCAATATATAAATTAGTCAACACTTAACTTGCCATAAAAATAAATTGACTTCACATTGATTTGTCTCTCTCATGGTAGCACTAATATTTGTGTACAGATTGGAACTTGTTCTTCTCTCATTTTATTTTCCTATCAGTAACATTAAACAAACATTGGGACATCACATGCTGCTGGCTAGACAAAAGGCAACAAAGAGAAGGATCGTGTCTGGGTACATTTAGAGGCAGCTCACTCACATCACTTCATTAAGAGCTCAATGAAAATATTCCTTAACCTTTTCTCAATCTCAGTGATCTGCAAGAGGACTTTCAGCCTGACTCTATGATGGGAACAGTCAGGAGAAGAGATTCAGCTTTTCTCTGCACTTTTCCATCTCCAAAGGGGTGCCCCAAGAGAACACTTCCCAGACATGCAGACAACACTTACAGTGATAACACTGATATTGATGCATGATTCCTGGTTCTGGAGAGTTAAGGAAGTTACGTAACAGAACATGAGATAGGATTTACAGGAAAACCTGAAAAGGTTTCATTGATGAAGGGTACCAAGGAAGCAGGATTTTGTATGCATGGCACTAACAGCATATTTGTTAACCATGAGGTGACTTATCCTTTCTTCCCCACAGATCTGGTTTAGCTGGGCACTACACTGAGCCTCCAGCCTACCTCCCAGGTTGGCCACCCATCAGTTCTTCATACTTAGTGACCACCACCCAATGATGTTGTCTTCAAAAATAGGAATCAACATATCACATATATATTCACTACATTCTTACCTAGATGGTTACTAACATCAGTTTACTTTACTTCATGTTTCAAAATCAGAGAGATTTAATTATCTCAGTATAAGCCACCAACTTCTAAAAGCTACATCTAAGATGCAGGCAATTTCCGAGAGATCTGGAGAATTCTGGCCTAATGGAAGATTTAACAAGCAAATTAGTCTGTGGAATTATAAATGCTCTCTGAAATCTTGAATCAAATGTCAATACTCAGCTCACGGACATCTTATAACTATTTCCTAGAGCAGATGTGTTTCATTTCGCTGCCTTTTGCTTTCTGTTGCTCATTGATTGGAGTTCTTCCTATACTCACAGGAAAAAGAATAAAAGTCTTACTGAACTGTGCCAAGCACCACTACAGTCATTGCAAGAAAACAAAACGTTCTCCTTTCATTTCTCACATTTTTCTGTTTCTGCAGTCCCATGGGCTGCACTGGGGCAGCAATATCTGAATCAGTTCAACTGAAGGAAGTTAGCATCAAGCTTAAATTTTCATAGGGAAAGCTATTTGTTTGGATTTGTTATTTTTTCCTTTGTGTTTTTATTATTCTGCTTTCCTCTCTGTTAAAGAGAGAATACTAAGTGAAACTAACACAGCTGAAGGATGTTACTGGTATCCTTATCAAGTGTTACCACTATTATTATCTGAAAAGTAAGAAATATTTTAGTGTGTGAAGCATGTTTTTAAGCTGGATTTCTTCTTGGTTTACCAGCTACATTTGATCATAAATTTCTATAAATGGTTTGACTGTTTTTAAAAGAAAGTACATATTTTAACACAGTGAAATTGCAGCCAGCATTCCTTTTGAATTTAAATTCTACTTTTACTTCATCAACAAGCACATGGAAATGGGTGAGACCAGAGTGGAAGCGTGAGAGAAGGGACTTGTGCTGCTATAGGATGAAATGTTTCAGAGACATGCTGTCATTTCTCAGTCTACTTGAATAAATTCAGTTAAATTTCCTTACACAAATTACTTAAGAAAATTTAAGTATGTAGATTCACAAGTTGCCTGAATTTAAATTGTTTAGAAGTACTCCATGTACTTCACTGGAGACATCTAAAATCTACAGCAGTACAAAAGAGAAGAGGCCCACTGTGACCTTACATCAACAAGGAAGTATGATCTATTCATCCATTTCTTGATTTTAAGCATACCTGATAATTAAAAGCCAGACAAAAATTATACTTGCAAAGCCATAGGTGTCATAAGCAAGCAGAATTCCTATCAAATCCAGTGTATATACCACTTGTATAGCAGAACTTCACTGTACCTCTTAAATTTTTGACAAGTAACTGGATGGTACCAGTTAATTAGACATAAAAGCCAGCAAAATATTATTTCTAATGCTTAATAGGGTATTAATAACAGTTATATTTTTATAATTAAATCTGCTATAACAGATTAAGAAAACAGAAAAGCAATTGCAGCTTTTATTGCAGACTGTGTAAGTTTTTCAGTCCGAGGCCAAAGATTTTAACCTGTTCCTGTTATTTTGCAGGATTTTGGAGCACAAAGTGGCAGGTCTTATGCTAGAATGATGACACTACTCTCCCCCAGCCTCCCAGCTTGTGCTATACTTAGTGCTGAAATGTAGTCTAAATCAAACCCCACCCAAACCAAATGATCATGTGCTCATCTGTTTGCTCTCAACCTATAATAAGGAATTATCTTTGGAAGCTAAGGCAAAAAACAAACAAACAAACAAACCTGTGGAGACAATTGGGATGCTTTTCTTTTCTTTTTTTCTTCTTTTTTTTTTTAAGTAAAAATAGATGGGTTTAAAAATACTACTATGCAGTGTGCTGTGATGAGAAATGTGGCATTTCTATCTGCATTCAAGGATCCCAGTGATCTTCTCAGAGAACAGGCATAAAGAAAAAACACAGTAATATTTAATAATCTGCTGGTAAATCACAACACTAAAAGCCTGAGGAGGCTATCTGAATAAATAAATTTAAGTGCATTTTATAAATGATCTTCACATAATACAACCAGAGCCCCACTGCCCAGTTCCACCTCTTTGAGACCACTAGAGACATTCTGGAGAGTCCTCAGCTTGGAAAACATCAGCTAACAACACTTTGCACTTCTATGTCTCAAGTTTTTTCCTCATATCTGTTTCCCCCTGTCTCCTCCATCTTTGCACTAAGCCCAACAGAAATAACATGAGGTGCCACCACCTCAGAATTTAAACTAAACTGTTCTCCCCTTCCACTGATGAGACAGAAAGATGTCTTTTTCTCTGAGAGTGAGCAAGACCAGCTATTCCTCTAGTTTCTTATTAGAATACATTAATTGAGTGAATTTTGCATGGCCTACTGAAATCAATCAGTTTGAATACATTTTGTCTTGATGGTTCTCAAATTCAAAATAAGAGTTCTCCTCCGTAGAAAGGACAGGTGGTGGATCAGAGTTGAACCTGCTCCCTTCCCACCCCAAGAGTTGACCTGCCCATCGTATTCAGAAGGGTTGTATCTCTTGGTTCATTCATGAGAACATTCAAAACATGAGTTTTATATTAGTGTAGAGAAAAATCAGGAGCAGAAACCATAAATAAAACATTTTCTGACAGCTCCAGTGTGAAAGCAGGCATTCACTCTGTTGCAAATTGCACAAGCATAACCATAGAACAAAGTATGTAGAAAGTCCTAAAACTATACTTCTCACATCATCATCTTTTTCAGCACATGCAGCCTTTTGCTCTGATGGAAACAGAAGTCATTTATGTGTAATGGCTGGAAAAATATAATACTGTAGTCACAAATGCCATCCGAATTGCTACTTAAATTGACCACAGAAGTTACAAGAAATCGACAAAGAAGTCATCACAGACACTGAAGCTTTGAACAGCCCTCAGGATAGCTGAGAGTTTCCATTTTACTTACCAGTATGTGGGTGAGCTGGATGGTAATAAGAGGAGATCCTGACAGATTGTGGGACAACTTGGGAGGAGGATCTACTTTGATAGAGATGAGATAGCTGGCTGCTGAGATCATATAGCCTTTGTAAGCAGTAGCTTCAGCAATCCTTAGGAAGAAAGAAATATATTAGATAAGTAGGAAAAGAAAACCTTTTTAGTTCATGCTAGTATTGACCTCTTCCAACTTGGCCTGGGAAATGTTGCTCCTGACTGAAGCGCTTCTTGGAATAATGTCACAGTTATGAATTATCCAAGCACCCACTTTCCTAACAAACTGCCTCAACCAAAAGGTTGTTGGGAGCAGTGGAAGAGATCATTAGAGAGGCTGCAGTGAAGTAAGGAGTATAAAAATAAACCAAGCAAAGAAACACTCATGCAAAGAGAATAATTGCCTAATTAAACACGCGTACTAGTATGAAGTGTACTCTGGCATTGTGTGCAATGAACAGATCACGTATGTTATGCATATATTTAGGAACAATTTATAGTTTTACTTTAAAACAATGATTATTTCCAGTAATGTTTGTTAGAGAGTAACTGGGGACATAGTACAACAGAGGAAGGCCTGCCTAAACATCTGATTAGCCCAGGTGATTTGTTTTTTTCCTGAGCTGTATAGTTCTGCAGTACATGGTAAGAACATTAATTTCCGCCTTCAGGCTATCAGCTATAACTTCTGACTTTCACATTTCTGTGCATTTAGAATTACTAAAATCTATTCAGCTGCAGAGTAAAATTCTTTACACTATCAGTAAAAAAGAGCGTGCAGGTGTAAAACATTTTCTGTCATTCAACTCTTCAGCATATGAATGAACATTATTTACAATGAAAAATTAGAGCCATGGTGAATTAACCATCAGCTTGGGTATCTAAACAAGGTAAGAGGCGTATTTGAAAGACACATTAAAAACTATATCTGCCACCTGTTTGCAATGTTTTCTTGTTTTATTTTGTGGAAAGAAGAAAGATGTCAGATATTAAAGTAACTTCATTCAGTTTCTCAGCAAGATCAAATAAAACAAATCTCATTTAGCACAACCCCAAGTATCAATCCTTAGTTCTGATCAGGAAGAAAAATCACTATAAGACATTAATTCTTATCCCAGTAAGTAGAATGAACAGCCTCTATTTCTTCATGTCAGTAAGAAATATTGCACACTAATGACACAGATCCTTCACAGCCACCTGCTAAGTGCCCTTTTTTTAGGAGAGCAGGGAAAGCAACAATGCAATTTACTACTTGATTTTAAAATGCTATTTAGTAGTAGTCATGTCATTATCTCAGTGTGATCAATCTGGTCATAAACCAGGAACCTTTACCCAGGATATCACAAATGATTTCCCGCAATCATGACCTTCCATGTAGCTGTATGTAAAGTAAGGAAAGTAATCCCTAAAGTAAATGACAGCTGAGGTGCTTTTTCCTTCCTTCTGTTGTCATATATAATATGATGAAAGCCACGGTATGGAAAAGACAGAAAGTGTGACCTAATCTATGTACGTTAGTGTAGATCAAACGAAAGCATACAGTCATACTATCTTAAAAGAAAAGTGTAATGATTTACATGAATGGCCTTGCTAAATTCTCTGGGGATCTCTCAGGCTGAGAAGCATATAGGTCTCCATTTACTTTATCTTATCTGCTAACGATTTCATTGGTGCAACATATAAAACAGAAGGTCTTTTAAGCATTGCCTGGTCTCCTGTTGTAAAATTATCTTACGGGTTTCCAGGATTCAGATTTTATCTATGGAGGGATGTTGTTTTCTTACTTGTTTCATACAAGTGCAAACTTTATCTTCATATGTGTCAGTAGAAAAGATGTAATTTGCCTTTTATAAGACAGATTAAAGTTATGAAATTCTAATAGCAGTTCTGATGAACAGAAAGAGGAGACAAGGAAAGACAAACATGTTGCCATGGGAATCTATTTTACTATGGCATAAAATAAAACATCTAACTTAAGATTTAATCTGACTCTAGTTAATGACTACATGTCGTCAATATTGCAGAATCAGGATCAAGGCTCATAATTTATTTACAGTTGATAATGACACGACTGCTGTAAAGGTAATAAACAAGCTGTTACAGCATGAGAGGTCTTAGGTACTTACTTGGTATCCATAGGGTCGATACTATGAAAGAAGTAGTGCATGTTATGATAAAACATGCCGACAATGGTAATCCAAGCTGTGAAAAGGAAAGAGGCAACAGATGTAAGCAAGAGACATTTCTCTCCTAGAATTAAAACTTTATTAAGATCTTTGGCTTCTGTAATTCTCATTATTGAATTCTCAGTATTTTTTTAAATAAGTGAAGAAGTTAGATATCAAAATAGAAGGATGCTTGTCCTATGCAGCTGTACTTCCAAAATGAGTAAGCCAAGTAAACATTTGTCCTTGTAAAACTCCTACATGCCACTAGAATGGCTGCATGGTGTATGTAGTCAACATCTCAGTGGTAGCTACAGTAACTTCAAGGCTCTTTAATCACTATGTACTTTAACTACCAGCTTACAAAACTTGAGCACAGGCAACTGGCTTCTGCTTCGACTGCCTGTTCACTGCATTCCAAGTATATATGGCTTCTTCAGCATCTAAGGGGAGAGAGAGATGTGTATTTTATAAGAGCCCTTTATTATCCCTTTTGCTGGGTTCCAAGTATTTATAATGTGAACTGCTTGAGGCAGAGTAATAAACGTTTAGGTTAGTTCTTTGGACTGTGTCGTTCAGCATTAGGCTGAACTTGTTCTGAAGTGAGTTTTGGATGCAAAACACCCCTGCAGAGTATCTGCAGCTAACTTTGCACTGTGTGAATAAGGAACCAGGCTTTTCTCAACAGAAATGATCGGGGAAAGGTTTCTGTGTGTGTCAGTTCTGTGGATTTTGGGTTAGGGTACATAGGCTGGATTTTCAAAGCCTTAATGATCCAGTAGATATTTTTGTAAACAGATTTCTTCAGTCCTTGATTAGAACACGAAATTAGTTTGAAACATTTTTATTTAATTTTGACTGAAATTTCAGATTTTTGCCATCTTCTCACTTTTTGAGATAAGCTAAAATTTTAGCATAGGCCTGCATTTCTTAGTTCTGCCCTGTTGCCTTGACTGTTGTTCTCATCTTCATTCTATTTCTGGATATGCTGTTGCTTAGCTCTGTCATTTTATAGATAAATTTCATTAAAAATGTTAAAATGGATTTTGCATGGAAATACAATAATGACTGATCTGGTAACCCAAAATTTCTTAAAAATAACTGGTTTGGATGAATAAAAATAATTTAAGAAATGAAGGCTTTTCTCATGTAAAAAAAACATCAGCATTAAATGGCTGTCTTCTCTGCAGTCTAGCTGTATTATTCAAATTAAATTCAAGTAATAGGGATATTATTCAAGTAAGATAAGAATTCTACGACATTGGTCATTCATTAGTGTGACAGAAGAGCTGTTGTTGGTTTAGAACCGGTATGATCAATGGTAATCAAATTGTTTTTTTGTGAAAGTAGGGCAAACAGAAAACTGTTTTCAAGCTGAATTATTCTTGAATACCCTGTTTACATGTTCCTGCTCTCCCTTTAATATTTTCTTACCTCTTTCTTGAAAAGCTTCACTGGGAATAGAAATATAACTCTGTCCTTGAGATGGAAAGCGATAGTGGGACAAATTCAGAGTCTTGGAATGCATTTTGGCCAAAGTGTAGTCTGTGTGAGAATCCAAACAAAAATATGACAAAATCAATTGCCTTTATTACGACCTTCATGAGTATGTAGCTTTGCTTTTCTAACAGCTATTGCAGATCTTGACTCTAAAATTCCATGTTTGCAGAAAATAGAATAAATTCCCTGCATACAAAATTGCCTTTTCTACCCAAATTCTTTATGAGAGGAAAGGCAGTACATAGGGGTGCTAATATATGGTGGATCACTTCACCCATGCTTGAAAAACAGATTGATAGCATTATTTTCCCTTTCCACTGACATTTGAAAGTGTAATTTCAGAACACTTTCATTGAGAATTCCACTGTCCAAGACAGCTTAGGGAGTGTGTGTGCAGTGATTAATGGTACTAGTGACTGCTCAAGTAGGTCTCAATGAAGAAGAATAGAATGCTGGAACAGATCAATTACCTTTGCTACCTGTACCAGATGAAATTCGGTTGTAGGATGCAAAACAGTGGTAAAAGAAAAGATTCTCCTGGAAGGTTTAAACTAGACTCCTCTAGTTTTCTAGATTTCAAAGTTTTGTAGTATCTATACATTTGCAAATTCAAAGCACTGAATAAAAGCTTTGGCAGTACTTTAATTGCCTGCTAGTACAGTCTGTGCTGTGCTAAGTCTTTCGTATAGTTTTATTGGGTTCACATGCAAAATCATTCCCCAGATAAACTCAAGAACCTCAAGTGCAGTCAGAGATGATTACCTCCGAACTTTCTGCAGCTGAAATGGCATTCAAAAGAGAGGATAATCTGTTCTGATTTCCTCTTAAGTGTTGGCAAAGTAGAGGGGCTGCATGTACAGAAGCATTCAGGACACCCTGACAGGCCAAACGGAGAGAAGAGCTCTGTTAAATCCTACCTGCTATGGATGATGTACCCTCAACAGTTAGAGACATCGAGCTTTCTTCCAGATTGCATGTCATATGCACCATCACACTGTCAATAGTTTGAATTAAGCTTCCAAATATGTGAGCAGTCTGGGAGAAGAAGAAAGATAAGGCTCTACAACAAGAGAAATTGAAGTTCACAGCACAAAATGCCAAGGTGCCATGACAAATTCCTTTATAAGTCATTGTCTGTCCAAAGTAACATGTGATTTTCCCCATAACATTTTTCACATATAGCGGATGAAATGTTATTTAAAATGATGTCACACAGAGCCAGATCTTGTAAAATATTATGTTTTATGGAGCATCTCTAAAGGACTCTTTGCTCCCATCAGCATTTGTCAACCATATTCAGGATTCAGAAAAATGACATCAAGACCTGAACAGATTATTTTGGCAATATTTAAAGACTTGGATCAGACACTCAATGGGACATGATTTTAAATACACCATAGACCAGCTCTTCTTTTGTCTGTACTAGAACATTCCCCAGTACAAAGCTACATGGGAAGTGTTTGGATGTCTCCTAGAAAACAGTCCTCAGAGTGAACGCATGTTTTAATGTGAAAGAAATCAACTTGGTTTGATATTTCCTTACACAAAAGGGAATCTAGGATTTTGAACTAATAACTTAAATCCATTAGACATCTATCTGTCTTTCTTAAAAGTGCCTTAGGGTTCAGTAAGACCCTGATTTACATTAGTAGTTGTCCTCCACACCCATTTTAAAAGCGTTCTGTTATGAAATCTGTGTTCCCTTAAGATTCAATTAGAAAAATCTAGGAAATGCCTGGGAAAGTATTTTTCTGCATTCAAATTCAGGCTGGTGACCAGAAGAGGAAGATCACTGATGCAGGTTCCCTTTCCTATGTCAGATGATACCTCTGTCAAAGTTTCATTCCACTAAATTAGGTAAGCACTGCTACATATCTCATGTGTTCTGGAAAAAGTCAAACTACAAAAAAAATACATACTAATTACAAAAGTTAAATGCTCAAAAAAAAAAGAGCTAACTCTGGGGCAAGGGAGATTAAATACTGACCTCGCTGACAATGTTTGTTATTCTATAAATACAGGTTTAGGTTGTTTCTTTCATCTGGAAATATGTGGAAATATACAGATAAAATTTACATACTTTAGCCCAAAAATCACATCTATTTTTTAATTGTTTTGTATGGGGATCTTTATTTCAAATACAGAAATGGCATAAGAGCAAATAAGTCATCCTGCTAGTTGAATAGCAGAATAGGATGAAGAATAGAGGCAACCAAATTCATTACTCCCTACTCTAAATCACGCATCTGAATTAACCAAGAAATCAAAGCTCATTTGTCTTACCCCAGGTATTTCAGGCCAGTTGGGTAATAGCAGAAAGTCTTCAATAACTTTTAAAAATGCCTAAAAGAATGAAACAATATAGTTTTGTTTTTCATCTTGTACATCTCCTGGTAGGCACACAAGGCAGATTTCTTGGATTTCTTTTTGTTTATTTTAAGATTACGATTCTTTTTTCACACTCAAGCCAAGTTCATCCCCACTGCAAGTATTCCCATCATGTTTTATGTAGTATTGTAGATTAATGGCTTATTTATTAAAAGTAGCACTGCTATGAAACTCCCAGAGTACAATAACTACATCTGATGTGACAATATTGGGTCTTAGGGGAAAGAATTTATTTTCCTAGTTTGTCTAAACTCACATGACATTAAAATGCCTCTTCATCTATGATTAGAGATTTCATCAGCACTGCATATAAATGTGGGCTCCACCAGCTGTTAAATTTGATTATTTCCTGCTTAACTTTTTCACTTAAATGTTTTTGAGGTCAAGATCCATCATGATGAGCACTGTTCATGATACAGACTCTGTCCTAAGGAGACTTGCTAACAGAGATAAATGCAAGGAGGGGATGGGGGACACAGAAAATGACCAAAAATTCAAAAGAAAAATGACATTCCTGCTTAAACTTCTCTTTCATATACCTTAAGAGCATTGACTGAATATAAAAGTCTCATTGAGAAACATAAAAGAAAGCAGCAAGAGTGTTTTATGAGCACATTTTTATAAGCAGTGAAACACAGAGCAGTACCAGAGCTTTTCTATAACCTTTTACTTCTAGCAACTGCAATCTCTGTGCTGCCTCTCTGAAACACTGAGTTTGGCATGCACAGAGTTTACCTTAAAGCCAAGACCCAGCCCAACTGCTGAGAGCTTTCAGGAAGCATCTCTTCCCAAGACTCAGCAGCACTTCAGAATTAACACAAAAAGGATGTATTAGACTGCTGGAAAGGAGGGAAAGCAGGAGGGCTGGAACTGCTGGGCAGAACAGAATTAGAACAGAAAATGTGAGTAAGATTTGTCAGAAGCAATACATTGTAAGTATGTCAGTCATCAGACAGCTTATTGCATATCACTTATATCAAATTTTCTTGTGCTGTGAGGCATATGACAATCAGTAGAGAGATACCTTTACAGAAAATAGCATGCATGCTCAGTGCTTGTCTTTCAGGGAATTAGCTTCAGACAATGCAGAGCAGTCAGACAAGTGACACAGTCTGTATGTATGAACAGAACTCTGATGTTTATTTCCCAAAACAGATTTGCGAAGGATAATCATGTCCCGCTTTTCTGTCTGCACATTACTTTCACAACACACAAAGCAACAGATAGTGTGAATGAGCAATCAAATCACAACTGAAATGATGTGGGCAGCAGGTGTGACATCTGACAGGATGGTGTTCCATTTTCAAATTAGAGCCCACACAAAATTTTCAGCAAAACAAAGGGAACAACAGATAAGAGATTTTTAGAATCATTTTTGCTCTGTATTAAGTTGTGATTCACAAAGGCCAAGCTTTACATTTTGCAAATGTTAAACCTTTAACAGTAACTGTCAAATGCTGGCTGTGTGTTTTCAGAGGCATTTATTTATACTGTTGGTCCAAGTAAATAATCCCTGTCACCCTGGTATTACCCACAGGCTTAAAGAAACAATCCCTGGTGAGGCCAGTGCTGATGGTTACAATAATAGTTTTTTAGCCTGCTGAAATCAGGGAATTAGCTGCCCATCATTTTACAGCAGGCTGACTTTATGTTAGCAAAATGGGCCCCTTGTCATCAGTTCAGACCATGGAAAATGCCCTACACTGACAATGACATACATTGAATACACAGCTGAAAAAATTATTTAGAAATTATTTTCTACTTTTCTATTTTCTGTTCAACTGAATCTTTAATGTGTAGTTAATGTTCCAAATATCTATAAAACTTAAGCATTAAATAACATCCCCAAGAACTAATGAACTGTTTTCTCTGGTTGTAGCTCACTGTCTGCTATTCACTGGAACAAATGCTGCTTACTTCATACGTATATTCTGCAGTCCACAAAAACTTTCATAGTTGCATTCCATATTCCACCTGCTGGGGAAATTTGAGTGTTATCTGGATCCAGACACAGATTTTAGAAGGTTACCTCTGTCAGGCTTAGAGCAGTATTTTCTGACAAGGTTTTATTGGGCAAGCTGAATGAGATGTTCTCCAGGTATTCCAGCAGGATGTCAGAGGAGTGGAAGTTGCCTCTCTCTTTGGTCAAGTTAGTTATGATGGGATGATAGGCGTTGGTAGGCAGCTGCAAGAGAGAGATACAGCTCACCAGCTCATTCCAAACAGCAGATGCCATTTGTGATGTTAGCCCAAAAGGGAGCTAAGGGGCACTTTTCATTTCTTCAGGAATCACTGTAGCATTTCTAAGTGGTGCAACCTCAGGGCTACTCATAAGCATTTCTAGGGCCATAAAGTCTGGGTTGAACAGCTCTCTTCCCGGCACACAGCAGAACCTGCTAATGGGTGTGGAGGGCTTTTGTTTATTGTTTCTGTGTTGGTGGGGTTTTTTTTCTGTCTTTTGAGGCATAGCAGACAGCTGTGATTACACACAGGAAGTTACACAGAGTGAACAAATAAACAGGGTCAGAATTTACATGTATAGGTTCATTTGTTTGTTAGCAATTCAGGACCTATCTGACATGGTTTCCTGAAAGTCTAAGAAGTAATAAAACTTTGGCACTCCAGACAGCAAGAAAGTGAAAATACAGGAATAACTACGTGCAGGTAGGCTGCCTACAACTAATCGCATACGGATGGCATATGAAAAATAAGAAAAGTTATCAAAACATTTTTGGATGTCTACCATCTTCAAAATTCACTGAAATACTGTTGAACAAGTTTCTACTTTTTTATACAGAGTAATTATTTTGATTAACTTTGAATTCCTGTTGTCTATTCAATTCTGTAGCTCTCCCACCTTTCAATACAGGCTGAAAATACTCCCTGTGCATATCCGAAAGCACTTATAAAAATACTCAAGTACTAAAATAATTGTCATTAATGATATCTGTAAAATGTAGATCTGTAATTCCGTATTTGGAACAAATTCTGATGTTTTAGAAAAGTTATGAGGACTATCTTACCCCAGGTTTTGTAGTAGTTGTCATCGTAGACCATGAAAGAGTTGAAGAGAGCAAAAACTGCACACCTGGGGAAAATTCATACACAAAGGAGTTGAATTAATTTAGGAAAAAATAATTTTAAACATCTCCATATCTTATCAAGTACAGATAAGATATTGTGGGCACATCTGACAAGTTCCTATGTGGCCGAGTTATATTTCTAGTTATATGATTCTTCAGATTCATATATTCTTCAGCATAGGGACTGAGAAGATGCAGACACTGAAAACAATCAGAATACTGTCAACCATGGTTTCCAAATGGTAATGTTGTCTAAATAAATATTTATGTCTTGAGTCTAAATTTCTTGAGTGGCAAATAAAATAGTGCAAATTCAGAAAGATTGTAAAAAAACTCAAAATCAATGAAATACTTCCATTATTTTGTCAAAGCTGAGGTATCACTCAAAGAAAACAACATGGGTAGAAACGTTGGCATATTAAACCTAATGTGGCATTTTAGCTTTGCATAAAGCAACTAATAAGAGTCAAGAAGTGAAAACAATTTTCAATACTAGTCAAAGAATATTGCACATAATGTGTCTGCTTGGTGCTTTTAAGTTGATTTGAAGCAACAGTAGGGTTGCTATTACTCAGATGGGCTTCAGCAATAAATATCACCCCCTAGAACTACATCCATTGAAAATTACCATATAAGCATGCCATAAGTGATCTGCCAAGACAGAAAGAATAAACTCAATTTGGAATGGTTTCCAGCTGCTCCATTTTAAAAAATATTGATTCCTTTTCATGCAAGAGAATTTATGGGTCATTTGTGGTAGAGAAATAAAACTTTCTTCTCAACTACATCTTCCCAAAAATTTATGTTTGCCCAAAAGTGTGGTATTCCAGCATAACCAAAGAGTAGTGGAATATGCTGGACATATTTTTATCATAGATCCAAATGTAATGTGATTATTCATTCTGTTAAGGCACCGGCTGTCCTATAAGTTTCTTATGTCAGAACACATCAGTCCAGTTTCATCACTGTTTTAAGATCTCCAAGCTCACTCAACAAACAGATGCCAAGAATAACTGATGCACTGTGTTGATTAGTCTTGCAGTGTATATTACTTCCTCTGAGCATGTCCAAGCTTCATTCCTAATTCCAACTGGAAATTAAAATAAATAATGAAAGAAAATCTAATCAGTCCTTTACTTTGCGAAAAATCAAAAGCTCAATGTTCCACATTTCTGCAGTTCAGTTTAACACTTCAACATAATATTGGCTTTGTACTTATAAAAAAATAATAACAATAATTGGTGCCCCTTTACATTTTAATTCCCATGCCTCTAGAAAACAAAACAAAAAAATGCACATCGAGTTTTACTTTCAGTTTAGATGTTAGAAATTTATTTTAGATTTTTCACAAAGTTTCTGATAATCCTGAAGGCATTTGAACCGAGGCTTTAAGAAAATTAAAAACAGAAAAACTTGGTATAATGCAAATTTCAGTAAACATTCAGCTTCACACAAGCTCATAGCACAGCGGATATTGTCTTAATGTACAAGTCAGGGAATTCGCTATGTAACTTTCCAAAAACCAAGAAGGTGGTTGGCAAAATTCTGTATGACTCTTCAAAAATTTAGACTTTATACAAATCATACTTCTCCATATACATAAAGACAATTGGGTTGATTTGAAAGCATCCGTTGCATTTGAATTTAGCAGCATAACATTCTACCCCAAATCAAGGAATGAGTTTTATGGCACCTTTGAGTTGGATACTGTTATGGTAACCCTAGGTTGTTGTGAAAGATGAAACAGCGAGATACTAGAACTGTGTTCCCAACATGACCAGAACATTATAGACTTAATAAAACATTTTAATTTGTTTATTTAGATTTTCGAACATGGAATAAAAATTTGTACTATTTCTTGCCTTAAATGACATATCTGAGAATGTTTGAAGATATCCATAAGAATCACTCCATAAAGCATAAAACTTGAGCATGATTTCTGTCTTTTGTGTTGCAAAGCATATGATCTGATTCATTATATACTAGATATAGGGTTTTCTTTTCAGTCATTTCAATTCTATTTTACCTGATCTATATTTTTTCTAATATACTGTGTATGTAAGTTGATTGCCATTATCAAACCTGGATGTCGCAAATGCACACATCTCATTTACAGGTTTGCACCTGTGCTGTGTTATTCAAAGAGTGCCCACTGTGAAAACTGTTCCTGTGGGTTTAAAAGCACACAATTAATTGAGTGTAACTGCATTAGCTCTCAGTAACCTAATAAGAATTAATGAAAATAGAGAAACCACTGGCTAAGCTAAATGTTCCAGATGCCCCATAGCTTTATTCCTGAGAGGGACATTTTCTGATTGCTACTCACACACAAACACTTAATAGCAACAGCCTCTCTTGTACTGAAAAGTTTATTATGAATATCTGTAGCACAGCTGACATATTATTGCCCACCGCCTTCTACATTTTTGTTCAAATCCTGATTCATTTTTTTATTTCTATTAAGTTTTAGCAAATATATTTCTTTTTTAGTTCACAAATGACACAATGTGAGTTGTTAAATCTTTGTTGCTCCAGGAACTGGAGAGATAAGCATTATTATTATCCACATCTGTTGAAATATGCTAAGTGAGTTGCTTCTAAGATTACACAAGAGTGTTAGAAATCTGGAGTCAATATTTCTTAATAGCATTCTGCCTCAAGTCTAATTATTGCTCTTCTTCACTTAATCCCAGGGGATATAAAAATGGCTGCAGTCTTCTAATCTTGGTAAACTTTTTTGACATTTTTAAGGAAGTAGAAGCCCAGATGAAAACACTGTGTGTCCAAAGACAGCTGAATGTTTCAGTGCTTTTCATGAATGCTTTTTCTGCCTCTGAAAAAAAACTACATTAAATAGCTGAAAGATATGAACACAAATCCTACACAATAACCATTTTTAAGACAGCATCTTTACAGAACATGACTTATGGCAGTAAGAGTGCACATACTCACCAATAGCAGCTGTAAAGTACTGCTCAATTTCATTGGGGGTGAGTGCCCTTTCCCATATAATGAATTCATCAAATGCTCCATTCACATAGCGCTTCGTCTGATCCCCTTCTGTTCCAGTCAGCAGATTTGCACTGGGGTCTCCATAATCATAGAAAACTTTCCCATCTGGATCAGTTGTGTTTAGAGTTCCATTGATGTAGACCTTCAGTCCTTCTCTCGATTTCCAAGTGAAGAGAATATGAGTCCAATAAGGACCTAGAAAACAGTAAGTCACAGCAAAATCTATGAATCATTTCCATTTAGTGCCTCTCCTATTCAGTAAGTTTTTGCTGACTTGTGCAATGCTATGGAGAAATATAGGAAGTGCTAAAAGTGAATTATGGAATGCTGATGTCATGTATATTAATCTTTATACACATGGGGAAGCCCATACTTTGGCAGAATGCCTGTTAGCTTTTGTCTGAACTCTTACTGAGGCTCTCTGCAGTTCCATAAATTACACTTGCTAAGTACTATTGGCCAAGATTTGAAGTCTCTTCAATACTGTCTCAAAATTCAATTCAGCAAGAACTTCATAAAGACCGCAGGAACTGGAGAGCAGGCAAACAGACTAATTAAAGCTGCCACACTTTCTTTGTTACAGTTGAAAGGCTGAAAACATCCTACTCTTTTTTTCTTGGATTGAATAACCCACAAATGTGTAAATTATTCTTACTTTTTTACAGCTTTTCTCTTAAAACAAAATTTCTAAACCGATTATAAAACCTTGGTACTATGAGGTGAGTCCTATATTCCCAGTCTGCAGATAATTAAATGATGGCAAGAAAAAACTTTAGTGACTGTCACTGACATTACTCCAAGTCCAGAATTCATCTCAGTCACTAGGTAAGAGTTTCCCAATAATACAGTTTAGCTAGAAGTAATAAGATATGTTATACCAAAATGCTTCTTAATACCATGGCATGACATGTAAAACTTGATACTTAACAGTTGACAAAATGAACAAAGCACTAAACATCAAATTAAATCATCACCAAATAAAGTCTTTATTTTGGAGATAGAGACCTGTACACATATAGATTTTAGAATATATTGAGAGACTAACCTGTGTTCCTCACCCAGCTGATCCATCTAAGCACGCATTAATCTACTTATGCCAATAAGAACTAAGCAATTCAGAAAACTGGAAGTCAGGTCTGAGTACTGCTGCTGAACAGCAAATGTTGTATAGTCCAGTATCAGTGAGTTAGCAGTTCACCCTTTCTCTCACCTTACCCCCACATGAGAACTCAAGCACTGAGCTCTAATTATTTTTATGTCCACGTTTTCCTGAAGATGTGCTTGTACCATTACATCTCTCTAATCTCTCTACAAGAAAAATGTAAAACATAAAGAAAAAAAAGGTGAACTTACCTGGTGGACTAAAACTTGCTTTCCACTTCATCATTGCATTCCCACGGGTGTAAAATTCTACTGAACCTTCACCTTCACTTGAACAAATTTTGAAACCACTGGAAATCACTTGCCCACCAGAGGCAGGGGGAAACTTCGTCTGTTGGTCTTGAGTCTTCCAGAAAAAGGAAAACGTTACTCCTAATGGAAGGAAGCAAGAGTGGTTCTTTAATGAAAATCTTCCATCTTCACTGTGCTTTATTATGCTTGAGTAACTTCGTGAGGTGCTGCAAAGTGAACACTAAAGAAACTTCTCATTATGCTGAAAGACTCAGGAAAGAAGGTTCTTGTTTGTAAGACTGGGAATGCTCTGGTGTTATAAAAATAAATTATTCTAAATATTATATTATACTATGGATGTAGAAATAATATGACTTGCAGATATTTTTTACTTCCTAGTGGTATGAAAATATATTTTAGAAGGTACTGTATGTATCTGACAATATGTCTGCAGCGGAATAACGAATTCTCTTTTCCAATACTCTCATGCAATAGGAAAGGTATCTTCTCTCTGACTATCTCCTTCTTTCTTAGAAAGTTAATGCAAATGCATAGCTAAAAAAAATAATTCTATTTCTGGTTTGAAGAATGGCTTAAATCAGTAAAAGCAAAAAATTCAGTGTTAGCAATAGTGTTTAAGATTAGGGACTTCTGGGGGTTACGTATGGAAGGATCAGTAGTAAACTGTGTTTTTTTACTTTGACTAAATCTTAAGTCTCTAGAGTAGGTATTGATAGTGACTGGTTGTGTACTTATGTTGATAGTTCCATACAGTTCTTATGTTCTTCTATAATCAATGTGTCAAATCAGTGCACCCTTATAACACTGGTCATTTTGTGATCTTTACCCAAGAAGAAGAAAGGGAAGAGAATAGAGGGAAGAGATTTAAGTGTCAGTGGATATGGACAAATGGAATCCAAGAAATCAGAAATTTTAAATAATTGTGTGCAAAAATAAGTCTGAAAAAAGCATTCCTGCTGAAATTCCACACATTTAAAACATAGTCTCCTAAATTTCACCTGTAGGATGACTTATATTTGTCACAGTTTTGTAGCACCATTAATCTTGGTGCTAGATGAAAGATTTATGGTACTGTAAGCTTATTTTTGTTTTTGTTTGAGTTAATTGTACAGTAGATCATTTGATCATCAAGTTAGTGATTACTTGTAATTTCAAATGCAGTTAGGAAAAAACTGCATTGTAGCAGAAATGCTGAGTCAGGTCTTGAAGCAGTGATTGAGCACCTGGTGGGAAGGCAGGGCCAACCCAGGGGAGCTCAGGTGCATGCAGTGGTTGCGTGCAATTTAAGGGTTGGCAATGAAGGCAAGGGTGCCTTACTGGAGATTTCTGTATGCCTGAGGCCTTTTGAAGGTAAATACTGGCTTTCCTTTATTTCTGTGTCCATGGCTGTTGTGTTTGAGCAAGCACTTGCTTACTGTAGCCTAGGACCACGCTGCTATGCTGCTGTTGTTGTGCTTTCTATTGCATTACACACATTTTCAGTAAACTCCACTCAATTGTTTTAAAAGCTAATGAAGAAGTGTGTCATGCTGGAATTTTAGATGATTCATTATGTTATTATTGAATTACATAATTTGATAGTAAAAGCTAATATTAACAAATTAGTTTACTAACCTTCAGGTCCACAAACTTCTGGGTTACTAATGCAGGAATTTTGATATCTTCCAAAGAAGAGGAAGGTAACTCCTTTCTTTTCAGTAACATAAATTCCTTTGTTCACCATTCCTTCTACAATATCTAAAGGAAAAGCAAAATGTAGCTTAATGTAAGTTTAAAAATTGTTGGAAGCAAGATTTTTAGCAGGTTTGTATGCTTCCTTAACTTTTTTTCATCTACTGTTGTTGTTGTTGTTGTTGTTGTGGGTTCTGTGTTTTGAGTGTTTGTTTTTGAAGAGTCATACAGATAATTATTTCAAGTTTGTAATAATTATACTCTTCACCCCCATTCTTGCTTAACTAAAGTATATTAGCAGAAACAGAACCCCAACATAATTATTTTGAAGTACTCAGAACAAGTGTTACAAATTCCAGACTTTTGAATGCTGGGCACATCATGCAATCACTTCTGTTTTGCTGTTAAGTAGAGTTGGGCAAAAAATCTTTAATCAATTTAAAAAAAAAAAGCAACAATATTTTTTCATTTTTTGAAAGAGAAACTTTGTGATCAAAATCCACTTTTCATTATGTATGAATATAAATAAAGTATACTTGACAAACTATATTTAAAAGACAGGAAAATATCTTCTGAAGATGCTTTGGTATGACATTTTTAGTATATATCAAAAAACTCATCAAAGCTACTCCTTTATTTAACATGGATAATAATTATTTGTCTTGTGAGTTACTTGTGTTCTCTGCTTTAAAAAGCACTGTTTATTCATTCCCTAATAACCAAAGCACATGAGGCATCCTAATACTCAGAAAACCTGACACATCACCATAGGAAACCTCACTGAGATCTGAGAGTCCAGCTGGTCCTGATAGGAGTTCTGCAATGGTTATGAAGATTCACTGCCTTGGTTTTAAGACCCTTTTCTGTAACTTCTGACTGAAAAAAAAAAAGTCTTAGGGGAAGAGCTGATGCAAGGGAAACATCAGCACTGAGCACAGTGTCTTTTCCTCTGACGTGCAGAAATTGTCATGTAGGTGCTGCTTGATTTTTGAGAACTGAATGAGATTATAAATGGAAATGAGAAGTGCACAAAAATGGTCTAGAGCACCGAAGGGGTGGGACATAAAGGATTTTCCTTTGTATTTCTATGTGTACATCTGCCTGACTTGATATAAGCCTGCTGGAGCCAGACTGTGTGTCTGGAGTGATAATCAGAAATAGTGTAACTGCTTCAGGGTGGTGCATCCCCTCCTGCAGTGCAGACCTGTGTGAAAGGGCATGTCACTTTCAGGATGTAGGTGACCAGAGGGAATAAAAGCAGTCCTGCTGGCCCATCTGCAGGGTAACACCACTCAAGGAGGCAGCAGATGCCGTGTTCCTCAGTGAACACACCCAAATATTTTCTTAGTTCATCTCAAATCTCAATGCAAATACCGAAAATTTTCAGGTGTGTTTGCCTGCTTTTGAGCAAGAAGTCATCAAAACAGATGAGAATTCAGTTCTTTTTAAAAATTAGAGTAAGTACTATGGAAGGAAGCAAATATTTCTGAGTATAAGTCATTCTGGCTAGATTCATATTTAAATAAATACCATACAGTAATGCGTTTGTTTCCATTGCATTTCCTTTGCCATTTTAATGTTAGTGCTGAATATGTCTCACTACATGACATCTGCTTTATAGAACTTTTGCATGTTTAAATGAGGACTGGAAGGAATTGGGGTCATTTGACATTTGTTACAGAGTTCACTTTTGCCAGCATACTTTAAGAGAGCAGAAAAATATTGGCTTATCACTCTAATATAGGCTTCTTGGTATCCAAATGACTTCTACCATTTTCATCCTTCTCTTAGATTAGATTTTCCAATGACTAGATGTGAGCTGATGCTTAATCTTCAAGTGGACAACAGGCCATATGTCAGTTGTACAAGTATAAACCCCTAGTGACTTCAGTTAAGTGGCTTTGGTTACATTCACGTAGTTTCCAGTCTGGCAGATTTCCACATGGAATGTTGTCACTTTCTGTTCTTCCTTTAATGTGCTACCACACTGATGGGGGGGAAAAAAGCATTAAACAGCTGTATATATATCTAAGGTTTGTGCTAGCTTTATTGTCGTTATTAGTATGTTAATGAAACGTAATAATTGACAAGATTACTTCCAGGACTTGCAAATTGACTTGCATTGCCTTTCTTAATGTGTCCTTCAAAAATGAAAAATCTGAAGTGATGATAAATAGGTCTGTTTTTATTTTTAAGGTTAAAAAAATAAGTGTTTGTTCTTATATGATCCACTGAAATGTTATCTGTTTCCCCTACACCTAGTAAAAAAAAAATATATAAGAATATATATATCTTAGGCTTTTAAGAGCTACTGAGGTCCATCCTTCCATGGACTGTTTATCAAGGGGATGCCACTTCTCTAGTAATTTGAAGTAATTCTGGTAATATTTTAGCAATATCTTTTTAATTTCAATCAGTGTAAGCATGGATCTTTACCAACTGAGCAAAATTCGACTTTGAGTACAGTGTTACAAGAACCCTCCAAGCCTGACAAATGCACAACAATAAAAATGTAAATCCTCACCTACAGTTGCAGAGAAGTTAGAGTAGGCAGAGTCATTGGTATATACAAAGGTAGAGTTATGGGAAGGAAGCACAGTGAAGTTGTGGATTCTTAGAGCTGGGTGAAACAACAAAAAAATAAGCAAATAAGAAAAACAATGAATAAACACAATCAGTAATGATTTGACCAGTCCATATCTCTCAACTTAGCTCAGATCATTAATGTTGGGCAGTGGCCTTTAAAACTCTTGCATAACAGTGTCTCACCAACAATCTTGTAGGTATGAGAATGTTGTGTTCCTTTACTACACAATTTAAATATAGTATCACTAAGACCATTTTTCTTCCTGGCAGGAACACAAGAGGAAAAACACAACAATACAACTGCACATGGATGAAGGGCTCTGAATACAACCAGGTCAGTAATAAACTCTTTTTATTTCAAAAGTCATTACGTGGTGAAAAAGTTATGGTAGCTCAAGTCACAAGTCCATTTCTGGATTTCCCCAATGCAAGAGATCCGTGGACATATTGGAGCAAGTCCCATGAAGGGCCACAAAGTTGGTGAAGGGATTGGAGCATCTGGCACACCGGGGGAGGGTGAGGGAGTGGGGTTGCTCACCCTGGAGAGGAGAAGGCTCAGATATCTTATCAAAGCATATAGACACCCAGTGGGAGGGGTAATGCCAGACCCTCCTTGGTGGTATCTAGTGAACAGGTAAGAGGCTATGGGAACGAGTTGAATCACGGGAAATTTCATTTAAACATATGCTTTTTGTCTAAATATTTTTAATGAAAAATTACAAGGCTCGGGTGCTGGAATAGCTTGCAAAGAGGAATGTTGTCTCCATCCTTGGAGATATTCAAAACCTTATGGGATGCAGCATAGCCATTGACAAGCATACTGTCAACAGGTCTGAAAGGACAGCACCAACACTTGTTTGTATCTAGAGCCATACCACCTGCTATAGATCTGGGAGTTATCAAGTTAATTCAGGTATCTAACAATTTTTTTTTCCCCTCCCCATTTTGGTATTTTGAGAGTATCTTTCACACTAATTGTTTACCGTGGGTGGGTAAACAGAGCTTGATGGAAAGCCTGTGTAAGTAAATAGATGTGCTGATTTGGGATTTAGACCATCTGGGCTCGTGGGGTGGGGGTGGGGGGAAATAAAAAAAATTAAAAAAAATTAAGAGAAAATATATGGAAAATGAGGAGTGAGATGAAAACCTGAATATGGCCACTTTTTTTTTTATTTGGCATTTTTTCAAGTTGGATGATTCCCTTCAATTCCTTTTACTGCTTTTATTTTTGAGATAACTGAAAAAATAATTTACTGACACTGCCTCTCACAACACAAATACATTGAGAGATATAAATCTGGATTCACACACAATGACTTCAACAAATAAAATGGATTAACATGACGGACAGACTATGATGCTTCAGGTATTTAAGAGAAGAAACATGGAATGAAAACAATTGCATGAAATTATGATGAGTGGAAAAAACAGGACTAGCATAATAGAGTTGTGTAATCAGAATGGTATCAAAATCTAGTGAATTGTTACCTGCATTAGATTACAACAATTCAACTTTTCTTGTGTATCAAAGTCAAACATCAGAGAGATACATAAAACTTCTCCTGTATGCAGTTGAAAAAAATAATTGTGCTGCAGGAAAAAAAGATTTTTGGCCACCACGTAGTGAGATGAAGTCCTCCAAATTCTTATTTTTTTCCCTTCCCCCAACAGGATCATAAAGCTGGGTATGTATAATGTTATTTTACACATAACAGGATTCAGATAGTTGTTCATGTAAGCCAGTCTTATTCTTCTTTGTGGGATCAGAACTTTTATATATTCTAATTCCCTCTTTCATGCTACCATTGAAAAGATTTCTGATTTTTGCTGAAATAATGTGATTTAACAAGTTTGAAAAAATAATCTTTCCAACATTCTGCAAGTGTAATTTGTCCAACAGCTGTAATTCATGCTAGATTTACATATTCCTCAATTACTTTAAAAACAACATGTTTGTAATAAGAATGTTGAAACGATTTAGAAAATGACATTCACACACTTCTAAAGAACTTGTATCTTAACTTTCTGTAGATTAAATTCTGGTCCTTTTAGAATTAAGTGGGGATGCTGCCATCAGCCTCTAGTGAGAACAGAATATTGCCCAGATTTATTTCTGGTCAGCCAGTTTCATTCCTTAAAATAATTCCTGGAAGGATGGGTTGAACAGTCTAAGTTCAAAATACTTCAGGATTGTGGAATAAGAGGTTTAAGATATTTATAGATTTTTTCCGTACTTAGAAACAGATTTATGTTCCCATTTATGTATAATAAATAGCACTAGCTCTGCACTTAAGTAACATTTTTCATGTAAGAGATTGTAAAGGTTTCTAACTCTTGTTTTAATCTCTTGCTGTCGTATTTCTGCATAAGAATACTGTGGTCACCAGTACTGCAGCTACTCTTCACTAGTACAGAAGTTTAGCTCAGTGGCCAAAGAGGTCAGCACAGTGTGGTAAGTAGGGGTAGTATTGGGGAATACAGATATCAGCCCAACTTACAATTGGCTAAAAAGTCTCAAGGGAAAACAGTTCTCATGTGGAAACTACTAATGGACTTATGAGCCTCATAAAGAAGCAGAATATAGCTAAAAACTGCTCCTGAAATGTGACCCTGCAGGTTCAGAATGCAGCAGTGGGATATTGTGGCTCTGCTGAAACTCCATCAGTTACATCACTTGCACATCCCTGGGAAGTCATCTCTTCTTTCCAAAACATCAGAACCATAAAACTGCTGAGGCCAACCCTTCTAATATCATTCCCCCTGAGTTCTTGCAGTTCTGACAACTGACTCTTTCCAATCAGTGAGGATTTTGCTTTACCAAGTCTTTCAAGAATTTGCTCAACTGGAAAGGAAATAAAAAATAATAATAATAATAAAAGAAGTACAAAACTACTCTTGCTATAATAGGGCTTTTAGAGAAGTATCAAAAAATATGAAAATGATTAAGAAGTATTCAGATAGGAGCCTTGCACTTCTCTTTCTATGGATACTAAATGTGATTTTTCAGAAATGCCTGTAAGGTTTAGGCATTTAACTACTTCTGAGAAGTTGAAAAGAACCAAGCACTTCCAATGGTGGCATAGCCAAAGATCTCAGTTGCTGAGCTTATTTAGTGCATATTATGCATGTACTAAGTCAGCTAATAACCATGTTATTTCAGTGACTCTCTGGATCATGAAAAAAAATCACTTTATAGCCTTAATGCATAGACAGAATGTCTGAGAATACTCTGCCAAAAATCAGCTCTCAAATATCACATCACTTGAGCATGAAAGCATTGCAGAAACGTGAACTTAAAATCTCAGCTGCTGCGGTAAGAAAGCTAACTGCTCTCATTTCTCCTGCTTGCTTACTGTAAGTCTACTTACAGACTGCACAAATACTTATGTTATTGCCACTGTCAATGAATCCTTTGTCTACCTCCGTTCGTATCCCGAAACTCATGAATTCCATCCACGTCTTCCAGCGGCCAGTAATGGGAAGCTGATGAAAAAACTTTGAACCCTTTCAAGGAAACAGATGAAGAAGGTGTTATATCTCTTGTTGGACCTTACTTTAACAAGTTTCTACAAAGGAGAACAATAGAGGAGGTCAGTAGGTCAATTAAAACAAGATATATTATCTGTGATGTTTGATTTACATAAGCAAGACCATGAATCAAAATGGCAAGGGAGATTAAAGCTGGGTATCTGGCTGACTGCTGTGGGAAAACCTCTGCTTCTAGAATTCACCTGCTTTTTTTTTTTTCCTAATTATACTTAAAATCTGTAATTGCTTCTGACCAAATTTCTGCTGGTGTATCAGGCAGTGTTTGTTAGCACCAGCTAAGAAGTTGTTCTGATAATTTCAGGATTTCACCCAGCTTTTTAAATGTATTATGGGCAGTACCAAACATCAAGAAGGGAATGTGAAGGGGGAATGTTTCACCTTTGTAGAACAATTCCTCTGCTTCTGCCTCCTGCATACAGGACTCCAGTACCCACACTTAAATAAATTGACATCGAGAAGAAGCTAATGAGTTCCAAAGACTCTTATCCTCTTCTCAAAACTGACAGGAAAACCAGTGCAATGCTGTCAGCTGATATTAATGCAAGCATTTTTCACTTTTGTCCTGTACTGAGGAACAGTAATCAGAAATGAGCACGAGTACCTGGTGTCTCCAGGTAATTCACACAGTGACTGAGCATATAGCAGAACTAAACCCTTTAATGGAAGGAATTTGATCTTCCCCAAGAGGAGGGGTTCCAGATGCTCAGCTACGTGGTGGGGGGGCTGCTTGTGGCCTTTCTTTTCCTAAACTTCCTCCTTAGCACCAGATATGCTGACAAAAGCAGAACGTTTGCTGGTTTCCACTGGCAGGTTTAGCAGTGTGGCCTAATCGATGTGAGTTAGAACAGTTTTTAGGAATTGTGACTACTCTAAGCTGAGCAGAAGTGGGCAGTCCAGTGCAGTCAGATTTTGTGTTCGTGTGATGTCTATTCTAAAGGTATAGCATTAATAATGTAGGAAAACATGGAGTATAATTTCTTTTTAGGTGGAAGAAATCCTTTATTCTGAAAATGAATGATTTAACCAGCTGTGCTAGGAGAAATTAATGATCTCCTGTATCCACGGAAGTTTTAGAATTTTTGATACAGATACATGGAAATTTTACTGTGAATACAAAATCATGGCACAGGATCCTATTAGTTTGAGTTAATCTTTTCTTTTTTGGAGGAGAACAAAGTGAGTACTTAAAATCAGCATTTTTGACTCAGATTTCGGTCAAAGTGATTATTAGGTGTTTTCTGCTTCTTCCTTAATATCCCTACCCTCAAATTAAAACACACTGAAAGCATCGATCATTCTCTTTCCTTCTCCCTTCCTCATCTACATTCATACAATGAATTTCCACAGATTTGTTCCAAAAAAAAAATGATCTCCCTAACCTCCTTGAACTCCCTGACTATGTTTTTTAATACTTTTCATAAAACACGGTTGAGATACAGCCCCATCCATCCCCTAGACAATGCATGAAGTAGGAAAAAAGATAACTAGCTAGCTTCAAGAAAATCTCTCTGCCTTTCACATCTTTGTTCTTCGGATGGATATTTAATATTGAGTTTGAATTGATCTAACAAAGTACAACTTTAACTCCCCAAAACTCTTACCAGTGAATAATCTTTCTTAAGAAAAATAAAGAACAAGTGCATCTTCAGCTGTAGCAGTAAAGAACTTCTCACCCTTCTGGGGTCTCCAAGAGAAGTGAAACAAACTTACAAAGTTATACTGTATGTGCAGTTCTTTGCCCTACAGCCATTTTGTTGTTTTTTTTTTTACCAAGCAAGCTTTCAAGGGCCTCACAAACAAAAGTTTCTTAAATACCACTTTAACTGTTGAACTCCATACAAAAGCTCCCAAAACTGTGTGCAAATTAAAACAAATCACAAATTTGCCACTTAGAGACATTTTTTTACTCTAAAGAGAGATTTGAACAGCTTGCCCATTTGACAATTAGTCTACCATTTTATCATTCTGGATACAAATCAGGTTTCGTTATACTGGAATTACAGGGGCAAAAATTTTATGTGGCCTTAAGCTTTGTAGTCATACCACGGAGTGATGAACTCTTGTGATGTTTCTCATCCTCACGGTATAGTTTCAGAGTTTAGGAGACGAGACTAAGACTGAATGGAAGTACAAAACTGACAAAACTCTTAAACATCACAATAAACAGTCATAGATTTGAAAGCACAGAACTATATGAAGCTTTGGTTTTGTGAGAATGAATGAACTACTCTGATTCCTTTCCAAATGGAATAGTACCAAAATTACCTAACAAACTGTTCCTAATTGACCAGGAACCACAACTGGCCTACCTAACTAGGGGTGTTTGCTGTTGACATAGAGATTTTCCCACATAGAGGGAGCATGAGTGTAAATAGATGAGAAATGGATGAGGTTCTGTGGTCGCATTTCCTTTGGATACTTGAAAAATCCAAAGAAAAGCAGAGTTACTAACAAAAGGAGAAAGCTACTGGCAAGGTAGGAGAATAATGACACAGAATAAGCGTGCACAAAGCCAAATCTTAGAATTCCAGGCAGTCCAACTCAACTAGGCTGTGTGTGGAAAGGCATGCTGAGGGAGGAACAAGCTTTCATTTACATAAGCCATATCTGGGTATGTGTTCAGTTCTGTCTTCAAAGAGTACATTCTAGCTGCTGCAAATGAAGTTAGAGCGATGAATTTCTGTGATATCAAGAGAATCCACATAGGTAACCTGTGCTGAAGGACCTCCATACTACCCTCAAAGTATCTATTTTGCAGAGCACAGAACATGTCTGCTGTTTCACAATGTGCTTATCTGCAATTAGCTCTTACTGCCATTAACATTTGCTCTTTATATCAGGGGAAAAGGGTTAACAGAAGTGCTAGAAAAATATAGCAAAACAGAGGGAAATAGACAAACAAGAAAAATATCTAGGAAGGAAACAATGCCAGAAATTGTATCATGATATGGCATGAGGATTTCATTAATGGCAGTGGTGTAGTTGGCATCAAACAGATTCCTAAGGAGAAGCTTCTAAGAGCCTTACATTTTGAAGCTGGGAAAAATGGACAAAGAAAATGGGGAAGCAACCAGAGATGCAGCAAAGAAATGAATTGCCAAGAGCCATGAGGCACGTTGGTGGCTTTCCTAGCTGCCAGTTCTGAACTGTATAAAGCCATGCTGCTATCCCACCAACAGCCCCAGGAGAACTTCTGAGAACAAATACCTATTGCTCTGAATTCAGCTTATATATGTATAGTTCTTTCAGTAGACAATTACTCTGTTTTTGGAGCAAAAATGCTTCTGAATTGTTTACAATCTCTACAGATTCAGAAAGCATCACTCCCAGCTACATATCCGCATAGATATTGTGCTACAGAAAATTTCATATGGCTTGCCCCCCCAGAAGAGGGAAACTGTTACTCCCTTACTGGTTCTGCTGGCCAGAAGCCTGTCATCCTTATCGATAGGAAAAGAGATGGTATTTCTTAGTCTGAATGAAGGTGGAACACGTAACTGGTCTGAAGTTACTGCAGTAGCAGACAACATAACTCCACATCACACTGTATTTTATTTTGAGCGTAATTATATATTGTGGAAACTTAACAGCACAGAGCAACGCATGAATTGCAAAGCAGTAAAATTGTACTTGTACACCACCATGAGGCTTGAGGTTAAACTATTTATATAAACAGAAGGATTCAGCAGTTACACACACAGACCCCAAATAAGCTTCAAGTGAGATTTTCTGCATTGAAAACAGATGAGAGATCTTTAAAACGCTCTAGAACTGATTTTCTCTGAAGCATGGCTAGGAGGAGGACAGATCACTTGATGCTGTGGCAAAGTACACAAACCAGCACGTCTAACTGTAAATCAAAGAATTAAAACACTGGGCACAAGAAGAGAGAGAGAAAAAAAACAAACAGCCTGTGTAGAAATCTAGTTCAGAAACTATGCTCTAAAACATAATAATAAGCACTGTATAGAGAAATTATCTATTGAATACAAGCCATTTTTCTTCAAACATACTTCTATGCAGATGTTTAGCAGATAGGCTACTGAATTTATACTGCCTAGGATGGCCTGATACTTTGATAATTCAGTCTGTTGTATTTTTACTAAAGAGCTGACATTCAAATGTGGGGTCACTGATTCTTGGAGCTACTAAACCAGTGAAAAATACAAAGCAAGAAAACAATATATAGTATGCATACAACTGTAAAAGCATGGTGTCATAAAGTATAGGTAAAACATTCCTTACCTGGGTGTTCGAGTAGCTGGGAATAGTTTCCATACACCTGCACATAAAACATTTTATAATGAGATATGGTGAGGCAAAACTTGCTAAGAGGAATCCAAATATATGTCAGTGCTGAGCGTATTCAGAACATTACCTGATATTTGAACTGAAATAAAATCAGCAAAGAATAATGACAGCAAAGCAGAGATAATAAATTCTTCATCGTCTATTTAAGGTTAGAAGTACAACCGAGATCAAATTCCTGCCAGTTTTCAATCATAAGTTTTCCTTAGCTACTTTTGGTATTAAAAGGGACATTTTCCATGTAGGTTCAAGAAGTCTGTTCCTTCAGTGATGGCAAAATATCTTTCCGATCCTTTAAGTAGTATTTGCTTTCTTCACACTTTGGTCTCTTCATTTAACCATAAATAAATTACTGTGATTGCGGAAGAATTAAAAGCAGTGTGCATCAGATCCGAAAGTTGTACCGTTCCGTGGAAAGAAGTCAAATATTTCTGCTAGAATCTGTGCCAAAAAGAAAATATCTTGTTTTCAACTTTCTTCCTATGATTGTCTTTTCCTTTCAATTACTTTCACGTTGTCAGAGATCCGAAGCCAGTTTTGGTTTTGCTAGCAAGAAAATGTACTTCCTTATAGCGCATAAAGCACAGAGCTCTCACTCTCTCCCTGGGAAATGGACTGAAAAGGCTTGCTAACTCCTCACTTGTCCAGCTCACGTTTGCACCTCCATCCCAGATCTTTTTGGGTGGAGAGCAAGTCTGAGTGATGTCATGCTTTCTTCTCAAACTTTGTCCCATTCTGGTACTCTATTTATATCACGTTGCTGCTGTCTCTTTTCTGGGTCCTAACACCAGCCAGCTAGGAACAAGTGGAAACAAGCTAATGTGCCTCAGCAAACAGATTAAAGAGATTACAGCTTTTAGCAATCTGCACATTCAAAGAAGAATCAAAGCCAGACCAATTGTTCCCAATTCAAATGTTTAAGAACAATGTAACAGATTTTGGACAAAAGTCTTTGAAGGAAAGCTAAGAGCTATTCATCAAAACAACAGACTGTTTGTTTAAAGGAACATGACCTTTATAAAAATATACTGCTTTAAATCACACTGCACTGAGGGCTCAATATTACTGTGTACCTGTCAAGGAGGGGAAAGTGCAGCATTAAGCCATTTTACTGATTTTCTCCAAGATGCACAGCAGAGCTAGTAAAATAACCAGGAAATCCCTTCTGTAAGAGCCACAGCAGTGTCACTGCCTTTATTTTTACCAAAACATAATTACGTTTTCTTTAATTATATATATATGTCTCCCAAATTTGAATTTACCTTCAGCCCCTGACGCTTACACAACCAGCGCAGCACTGCTGGAAAAGTGGCCACACAGCGGAAAAATGGAAAAGCGACCACACAACCTGTTTCCATGTGTGTGCCACTGCCCACCACGGCTTTTCTTCTGCCCATCAGCAATTCCCCTTCCCCCACCTATTTTGTGGATCTTGGTCTTATATCTCCAGCTGCCCTTATCAGCCTATAATGGCCTGGTTCCTTCTATGGCATTTACCCTTTCTTACTGGTACTTTTCATGGCATTTGCACCAAACTCTTGGGTTGAGACAGTTTTTTTTTGGTTTTGTTTTGTTTCTTTCTATTGACCCTGTCTATAAAGGTTCTGTATTTGGAAGCCCAGCAGGTTGTGACTGCTTAGCAGCTGGTTCCACAGCAGTAGAACTGAACTTCTGAATATTCTGGTGGTAACTCCTTGCCATGAACTGAGCAGATGGAACTCCAGAGTTGAAGGATTAAAGGAACTTCATTTAATTCAGGAAGTCGCACGATACGCATCGCATACGGCACAAATTGCCTTATGTCACCAAAATTAATTATAAATCTTCAGTATCACCAAAATATACATCTTTGGTTTGTAACCTCAACTAGGAATTTTAACAAAGTAGTTTTGAGAGGTTTTAACTTTAGTTCATTCAAAAAATGTAGTTTCCCACTCAGCTATGCACGGTGTGGCTTCTGCTTATTTTCACTGAGTTCTTGAAGTGTTGTTTTGTTTTGCAGAGATTCTTTCCCTCCCTCCTGTTAGCCAGAAAATCCTCTGTAACCTGAAAGTAGAATTCTGTGTAAACCCCAGGAATTCCGCATCACGTACTAACAAGTAGAGCCACCCTTAGAAATAATAGAAAGTCGCAGCTAAAAATCAGGAAAGCATTAAACTGTAAAAAGAGAAGGACAGGAATTTGAAATATTTGCCAAGAGGGGCCTGTCAAGGGAGAGAATATGCTTACCAAAACAATTGTGAGAATCCAAGCAAACATGCTCTCTGCCAGGAATTTTTGTGGAAACAGCAAATTGCAACCAGACATCAGAGATTATTTGCAGAAACAATTTCTAAACATATTCGTATGGTCCTCTGGAAACCTGATCTGAGAAGTCACACTGCTCCCACCACAGACCAGAGGTAGCACTGGGCACCTTGTGTGCAAACCCAGTCGCTGATCCAGCGCTCAGAAAACAAACAACCGCATGGATTGCTCTTGAGTAACCTGCAGATAAAATAGTGTCCATCTAAAGTGTGTGCGCGTCAATAAGAGCACAGATGTACAGCAGGTAACTGTGGGCAGCCTGTGCTCAGCAGCTGAGAGGATTCTCCCCAGGGCAGCTCACCCACAGCAGTGAGGAAGGGAGGAGCTGTGGTCCCCTGGTGCAGCAGTGCTGGGAGGACTCCGTGAGAGGGTTCTCCAGATTATCACATGCCCCAGGTTTCTCTCTTCCTCTTTTCCTCCTCTTTTTTGGGGGGATGGGGGAGGGATGCAGTGGAGAGGTGTGTGGAGAGACACAACACTTCCAGTCAAAAAGGTTTAAGGAAAAAAAAAATCATAGTTTATGTCCGTGATATCACTTGCAACATTCCCACCACATTAATGAGTGTGGCTTATTACAAGGTGATTAAACTTTCAGTGTCAGCTTTCCCTGTGCAGCTCTAGTTCCTTCAGCATTATTATTATTAAAACAATATTGGTAAATGCTGTGGTTGCCATTTAGCAGGAAATGAAAAACACTCTGATGTTAAAAATCTTTACTCCTTGCTATGTGAATACAAACAGAGAGAATAATCCCTTAAAGCATTTATTGTACAATGCAGAAGACAAACATTCCATAATATGATTTTCTTCCTTTATTTTCATTGGAATCATTAACTCCCCACGAGAGATCCAGTGCATAACTGGGACCTAAATGTTTCATCAAACATCTTAGAAAGGAATATTTTAAGATTAAATCTAAATGCTGTGTTTTTTAAACTTCTCTAATATCACAGTCTGCTCACATGCCAGTACATATTCAGGATTAAAATAGCTCCCTAGTCAAACTCTGTCTAACAGAAATTACTAACTAGGTGGTTGCACCTGATACATCGACACCAACCTGCTGAAAGTTGTAGTTTAAGTGCCAGCTTGACGTGGAACTCCTGCATTTGTGGCTGTAGAACTGCTGTTACTTAACTTCAGTTACACAAGAAGTTGTTTTGTAAACAAAATCATCTGTCCTTTGGCACAGAAGACATCCAGGGCAACTCTGCTGTTTCTCTTGGAGCTGTTCAGATATGTACGTACGCACAGTTTGGTTATATTTGCACATCTGCAAGGAACCTGAACGAAAGTTTGTGACACACATGTCTCCATCTCAATGCACATGTTCGTACCAGTGCAGCTCCGTTCATAATGAGCACACCATTTACTCACTGAACTTCAAAGCAGAAGCAGCTTTTACAGAGGAATAGGTCACCTCTAGTGGTTTATTGTTCTTTATATGATGTTATTCCTATCTGGAGTTGGTGTATTCCAGCTGTGTTTTGCCATGATTCTGTCACTTTTGAGATAGTTGTATTTCTATAATTGCCTTCCTCATTTTTTTCCATCGTAGGCAAACAGTATTAATTTTGATGAAAATCAACAAATTTAAATCTTCAACACAGAGCAAAATATATGTATATATCCAAAGATCACTTCTAATTAAAAGGAATGAAGGCAGCATTTTCTGGATGTTATGGGACAGTGCTGTGCATACAAACTGTGTTCAGTCATACAAACTAGTTTTGTCTGCAAGATGTACACTGCCCATGGAACAACACTGATATGGGAGGGCACAGATGTTTCACTGCTCACATGAGAAGCAGTTGCTAATAAGTTCTGTACGTATCTGTGACCGTACTGCTGTGATTAACAGTGGGATGATCCTTGATATTATGCACCTCCTCAGACTGTGACCTTTTAATGGTGCAGCTAGAACACTGGGTGAGAGACTGTCAGATCTAAGATAGCAAGCACCTTCACAAGCTCTTTATTGTGGCCCCAGATCTGAGTGAGATCTCCCTTACAACAATCACTCAAATGCTTCTCAGGTCAGCAAAGAACCACATCAGCTATGAAAAAAGGTCTGTAGAACAACCTCAGGCATTACAGTTCTTATTTGCGTAGTGCCACACTAATAAAGTACGGTGTGAGGGTGGCAGTGGCCACTGTGTGATGCAAGTCCTTATATTATGTCAGTTAGTAAAAGATACTTTGGCAAAAAATGAGAAAGCAGAACTCACGCTCATGAAAATATTGCATGAGATTTTCCTTGAGGTGACTGTAACCAAAAGGACAGACAGAGAAGTCCAGACTGATGGAAAAGCAAACAAACAAAACTCCTGGAGCTAACTCAGCAAGGCTCATGCTATGATGAAAAAATATTGTTCTAATTAAGAGAATGAGAATGTTCTGAGTTGATGCTGGAAAATAAAGACTTTTGGTGACAGAATTTAGAACTAATCAAATGAATATACCTTGATAAGGTTAATACAGCGCTATGCTGACTAACTAATATATTCTTTTCAAAATCATTAAGAGCCTGGAGATTCAAAGACCAGCTCAGAAGGTGAATAACATCATATAATAAGCCATGCACTTGAGTTTTCTTTAAATAAGGTCCCACTTGCTGGCTGTAGTTATTAGGTTACTCTTTTTTTTTTCCTACTTATTATACTGTCCTATTTGACTTGTTTTCTGTGGCAATTCCTTGAACATCTCATTCTATATACCAAACAAAATACTTGATTTCTTTTTGTTTGCAAAGTAGCATAAGCTTTTGTGCAAAACCTGAAGATTTAATTTTGATCTTCAATTATCTAGGCCTTAATGTCAACACCACCTTACATTAAATTTTCTAATCATGTCATAATTATAACACACAACTTTTTTGTTATAGTTGTTTCATAAATGTACATAATTAAACCAAGCTTTATTTGCAAATAAAAAACCAACAACCCTGCCTCTAAGAACTGCATTGTTGGCATCATGCAGGTAGTCAGGCTCTCTTAACTACAAATTTATTTCATCATAATAAAGTCCTGTCTTTGGAATATGTGTCAGTTTTCCTCTACCCAGTTCTCTCTTGCTCTTCTGGGTAAAAGTAACCATTAAAATTTCATTCAGCTGCTTTGTGAAACAAGTCCAGTGGCACAAATGAAGTTGATCTACAAGGTATTTCTCAGCAAAAGCATCTGAGCCTATTATAAACACATATATTAAAGGCTTCTCTTTCTTTGGGGAATAACTCACCTTTTGTCTTTTGTAGTTTCTTACTTTAGATCTAAGTGGGAAAAGCAATGAGAATGGGAACAGAAACCATACAGAGTGCTAACTTAAATATCCACAGTAGCTTCCAAATCCACCTTCTTAGGATTTGAATAGTCTTTAAACCTGAAATGTTACTGATTAAATTGAGAGCATAAAATCTGAATTCCAGAATACCTAAACTTCATGTTGCCCAGTTTGGGGTACTGGGTCTTGGTGTTTTAGCCCTCCATTGACAGAAGAGGGTCAGTACATGCATCACATCCTAACATAAATGCTCTTTCAGGCATTGCTGTCCACTTTAACTGTTACTGGGCTGGTCCTCACTCTGCTAAAATGCTTAATAACCTGATGAGAGAAATAACTTCTCTAGTAGAGAACCATTTAGTGAGAGACCAGAAGTCTCTCATTTCTCTCTTCCTCCAAGCTGCATTTTTTTTCCTTTTTTTGTTTTTGTTTGTTTGTTTTTCATTTGTTTGCTTTGATATCTAATTGTGGACTTCCATTACGTATAACTGTATTAATTAGTTATGCTTCAGATCATTGTGTTAATAATCATCACGTTATTACCACATGAGAACTTTGCTCTATGATAAAGTATTTATCTACTCTCCTTGCCTTTTCTGGTAGATCAACTTGCACATGTACTTTCTTCTTCCTGCAGTAGAGTTTCCTCCTATTCCCACAGGTTCGGTCCATTGCAAGTGTCTTCTCTCTTGTGGCTCGTTGCTTCATCTTATCAGCAATCTAGGCTCTACTTCTAAAGGTGCCACATTAGTTTTGTGCCATGCTGCCAGTTCTTCCACGCAACAGCTGCCATTGGTTCCACAAGCACTGCATCAGCCAGGAATTTGCCCGCATGCCGTGTGCTTCCTTCTCCCTCTGCCCCAGGGACCTCGGCCTCACTGCACAGAGGCGGTTCTTCACATCACCAGTGTCCCAATGTCCCAGCAAGGTAGTGTTTTCCAGCACGATCAGATCAAACTGTCACAGGGCATTTCTTCCAGCTGTGCTTCAAATCTGAAGGCCTGAACAGGTTTGCTCCCCTAATTATAATTATAATGAACTTCTGTTAGTTAAACACATCTTTCTTTAATTCACTCTATTTCATGTTTGATGTGTTTAACTGAAGATGAAGGAAAGACCCAATGAAAAGCAGTTATTTTTAGCTTATTTTACACCAAGAAAATGGTGTACAGTGTTATCCAGTTTTAGACGTCTGTCAGTTCAGAGCTAGTACAGTCACAGCCATTTGCTACTGTTCGGAAGCCCACCAGCACCCACATCACTTCCTCCAGAAGCGGTGCTGTGCGCGCAGTCCGAAGCGCGTTTCTGTTCCATCACAGCAGCTACAGACAGCGCGCTCCACCCTGTGGCTGAAACCGGTACCTCAAAAGCAGCTCTCATCTGCCATCAGGTTTAAGCAGAACCGGAATTGGCGTGTTCTCAGGTGCTGCACCGCCTACGTGCACGTTGCCAGCAAGGCGAAACAATTACGCGGTCACCAGGATTATTTTTTTTTAAGGCTGTGTCAGCTTTGATCAGACTGAAGTTAATAACTGCTCTTATAACCTGATGCAGCGCTCATTTATCAGGCAACTTGTACACTTCTGAGTGGCAGAAGAGCCATTTCAAATGGCTTTTACAGGACAGTATTTGAAAACATACTGCACTCATTGACTACAGTTTGAATCCAGTGCTTTGGACGTGGAAACCAGTTTTATTATACAAATAAAACACCCAAACCCAAAACAGGAAAAAACTACTGCTTCTAAATTCAAATGGCAACAGACAATGCAAAAATAAAATATTTTAAAAGTATTTTAGGGTTGCTTATGTGTAGGGCCATGTGCATGTGCACATGTGTATGTACCCGTGTCCATGCATGCGTGAGCTCATGTCTGCATGTGTGCGCCTTGGTTTGCATTCACTGTTTTGTAACCAAAAAAAAAGAAACCTGTCAGGAAAGCTGACTTTCTTTTATATCCTCAGCGTAAGCAAAATACACATTCCCTGCAGGGCTATTTTCAAGAGATATCGCGATATAAAGCCATCAGTCATTGACACCTTTGTGTAGCAACCCATCAGCAGCAATGGATCAGACAAGCAGTTCCTGTGATGGTAACTTACATGGAGGACTTCAAAGCAAACAAGAACCATATACGTTGATTACATGATTTGCTATTTTTCTTTCTACATTTTGTACAGAAAACCTAAATGAATGATATTTTCATTCTGATATGTATCAGAATACAGTCAACAATTTTTACCATAGACATCATTATACGTCACACAGCAGTTAAAACTTTCTTAGCAGTTTTGGTCACTAGCATAGGAAACTAAACAAAGGTAGGGGCTTACAGTTTGTGACTTCTTTGCCCTTACTGATTTTTCATTTCAGCTGACCTTTAACAGTGTGTAGCAGAAATGATGAGTTACAGCCTGAAGCAGTGATGAAGCACCTGGTGGCAAGGCAGGGCCAACCCCAGGGAGCTCAGGTGCAGGCAATGAACCTGAGTGATTGGAAGGGCTGGAGCCAGGATCCAGCCCTTCCCAGACCTCCTTTAAGGGTTAGCAGTGGAGGTGAGGGTGTCTTGCTGAGGATCTCTGTTTGCTTGCTTACTTCTAAAGGTAAGCAATTTTTTCCCTTTGTTTCTGAGTCTGTGGCTGCTGCATTTGGGCTTATCCTCCCTTGCTGCAGCCTAGGACCTTGCTACTCTGCTATCATTGCTGTGCTTCCCATCACGTTATAGCATAACAGTGTTAACATAGAAATAGACACCAGAATAAATCAAGTTCAATGCCTCTTAATTTTTATCAGTGCAGCTCCAAGTTACTGAGTCTTATTTCTTTAAATATTAGAAGCATGATTTCAGAGACAGTGGATCAAACACTAAAGCTATTATAAATGTTACGTGAAACAGGACTTTTGGTGATTTGGGTTCTCGTTTTCTTTGAATAACATTTAGGAAACTTTTTCCTACCTTCTTAATGTTTTGGTCCCTTCAAGCAAACAGTAGGTACATTAAATTCTACCAAACAATAAATAAAACTATTTTTTCTTCTTCACTGAACATCTACAGATGCATCTTCATTTCGGTGACAACCTCTAGAACACTAAGATTTGGGGGAAGTGTCACTCACTAAACAATCTGTTCTCTTTGTAACAAACTAAGGGAATTACCCACACCATTCAATTCTGGGTAGCTGTCTTTCTGAGTCCAAGTCTGTAACCTCAAAACAAAATATTAGAATCTTGGTATTGATAATACAACTTTTGCTTCAACGTTCATGCAGTAATTAAGTACATAATGTGTCTGTTAAATAGGTTCATGATATTAAGCCATGCTTTCAGCTTTAAAGGACTTGTCAGTCAGTTAAGTTTGCTCCAAAGCAAAAAGTCTTTTTTCTTTCTTCTTTGCTGGTAAAGCAATAGCCTAAACCAAAGGGACAAGCTGCAAACAGAGGGCTCCAAACACTACAAATCACTGTGGCTGTCTCCAGAGCAGTGGCAGAAAATGTTACTGGCCTAGGACAGACACGTATATATTCCTAACATCAATTCCCAGCTTGAAGGGCTTGGACACACAGAGATGATTAAAATTGTTCCAGGGCATGTGCAAGAGCTCCTTCATAGAACATTCATATACCAGTTTGAGCCGGGAAAAAAGATTGCTAAGGGCAGCCTTTCAGATCGATGGAAGGACAGAACAGAGACAATTAACACACCCACATGAAAACTGATTGATGAAAGGCAGTGCAAGATTTATCTTTTCAGTTGTTTCAAAGACATTCACTTTGATCCCACTGGAGAGAGGCTTTTAAGGGCTCAGACAACTATTGCCAAAAGCCAGGTGAGAGAAGGGGACTGGTACTACCAAGTGGTTTTAATTAAACTCCAGAAGAGAAAAAAAATTCTCAGCATTGCTTTTTGTAGCAGTGAGCTTGAGTAAGAGCAATGGGACCATCTAAAGGAGGGAGGGAGAGGAGGAAAGACAGGTAGTTGTTGAACTGTAACTTCCAGACATAGGGTGGACAGACTTTAAAAGCCTAATAGAGTGAAGGGTAATCTTATATTTCCTAAGGAGATGCTCAACCCTCCTTCACTTAATGATACAGAAACAGCACAATGTTTCTTGAGGTATCCAACCTGCACACTGCCATCACAGCTTTATTTCCAGTTCCATAATAATGAGCTTGTACTTTATCCTACTTTTGAATGTCAAAACTAAGTCTAGTCTAAGAGTAAGTTATCCAAATATCTGAAACAAGGTGTTGGAGGGGGAAAACTTACTAAGTGATAGGTAGCAACGTACCAGAGCCCACATTTAACCTCACACAGCTGTTAAGGAGGCAGAACAACGTTGGTATTGCAAGGGATTTCTCACATCACTAATGATATGACTATTAAATAGCTTCTTAAAGTAATTTTCCTTGTTACTTGACTAAGTAATTTTACCTTCCTTAAACCCAACCATTGAAAGGCTGCAGAGCTGTAAACCTTATACAATTTTAACAAACTGCAACTGAGGAAATTGCACTCACATCAGCACAGCCTGCGTTATTCAATCAGCCATTAGCAGCTAAATACAAAAAGGAAAGTGTTATACTGCAATGTGTGCATTTAATCCCACTCCTGAAGCATTTCAAGTCGGAAGGTTCACTTTGCAGGACTAGAATTGCTGCTGACTCCTAAGTTTTTGAGGACTTTGTATTAACATTTAAGAATCTCATAGTCACATCTTTTTTTAAAGATGATCTCACTCTTCTAAAGAAGCCTTTAGCTGCTTGGTAGTAATTCAAAGCCTAGTACCTGGGTAGAACAGGGCAGTTGTAGAGATTACACCACAGATGCTAAGAAATAATACAAGTGTAACTCATGCTATATTCTTTTCCAGCCTGCACTATCACCACTGCATAAACTACTTACTTTTCTGAATTATCTACACTTCTGCAGTGGTGTATTTTTGTGAGATAACTTGAAGGCTTCCCCATCCAGTAAATTAGCAGCAGGTACTCAAGCTAGCAGCAGTAACCAGGATGCACACCAGTTAGTACACTCTACAGCAAAGACTCTGTAATATGAAGCTGAAGCAAGATGATGTTGTAGCAGGAAGTTCCAGGGGGATGTTAAGCCAAAGTTTTTCTTTCCCCAAGGCAAGCATGACATTCCTCACTTCCCCTTAAGTCTCAAGGAGCTGAAGTGATTACAATCTCATTAATTTTAAAAACCCACAGAACTTAAACTTACACAAATTATATAATATTGTTCTCAAACATTTAATAGTCAATTTTTGCTGATATGCATCAGAATGAAGTGTTAAGAAATACTCAAGTAGGAGTTATGTATACAGACATGCAAGTTAAAAGGAATGAAATGCTCCACTTTATTAAGAAACCAAAAATACAAAACTCAAGAGTTCCAAGGCTTCACATACTCAAACACTACTGAAAAATGGTATCTTTGTTTACTGGTAGTACTAATATTGACCAAGATTATTCTCTATAAATGTTGATGTTTTCCATCACTTGTGCTGAAATAAACTAGTTTCAAATTAAGAACTTGGTGCAGTTACAGTCAAGTCTAGGTATTCTAGGTATTATATGGGGTTTCAGTTAATATGCTGTTCTTTAGCCAAGAGCATTTTAAGCTCCTCTACAACTGTTTTCTAGTTAGTGAGTTTTAAGATGCTTAGTTTAATCAACAATAGCTCTACTGAATGATGCTCCATGCAAAGATAAAGCTTGTAGTCACTTAACAGACCTAAACTTCATTTATTCTTGGCTATTTAAGAAAACAGCTCTGTGAAGACACGTTGTAATGCAGTTAAAGTTGAGACAGTATCTAAAGGTAGCATACACAAGCTGAACTACGTACTTAACTCTCAAGACACTCCTCAGTACACTTAAGCATTCCCCCGTGGTATGGGACAATTTATGTGTAGCTGGCACTCCAGCTCAATTTGCCAGTCAAGTGTTCACTCTTCAGCTTTACCTGGCAGTTAGTTCAGCTTCCCTCAGATACTTTAGTTATATGCTTCAGGAAATAACGGAAGGTTAACTGTTAGCTCTGATTTAGTAAGAGGAGCATAACAAAGGGAAGAAATATTAAGAATGCAGAGACAGACAAGCATTAGCCTTAGTTAAAAGACACTTTCAAGACTAACAACGCATGAAAATTCACTTGCTTAGAGATATTTGAAATACAACTTTATTATCTAAACAAAAAAAAGAATGGGAATGACAGAAACAAGATTTACCACATAACACTTTGATGTGACTGCAGCAGTCTTATATTTGAAACTCAAAAGGGAAAGTAATTGCAGTCCAAAAAACAGCTAAATATGCAGGTCCAAAATTATGAAGTTTTGTTGGGTTTTTTGTTTTGAACTGCCACACTCACTCCGAAGCCCATTCATCTCTTTCAGCATCCCAAAGATTAAGCACATGTTCTGCTCAGCTAGATAATAAAGTGGCAAACACGCTGCACCACTGACATCACAGGACAGTTGCCTATAAAACTAGACTTCTGACGCTGGGCTCCAGCTTCATCCCTCACAGGTCATCATCTTCATCTGGCAGTGCAGTGGTTTGAGCAATCTGGAAAACAGAAATAACATTTAGGAATTGTTCTTGGTTACTTGCCCCAGGAATCCAGATACTATGTCAGGTATTCATTTGACTTCAGCACTCTTCCTCAGTTACCTGTAAGTCTTGCTCATACTGTGCTGCCAGTGCTGGGTCCATAACAACTTCAGGTGGTGCAAGAGCAGGCATGGCAACAAATTCCAAGTTAGGATCTCCAATTAGCTTCCTAGCAAGCCAGAGGAACGGCTTCTCAAAGTTGTAGTTACTCTTGGCTGAAATGTCATAATACTGGAAAAAAAAAGTACATTCAACACATAAACAACCATCTGCCACCAATACTTAGAACCTAGTAAGACACACAATCAGAACTAATGTGTCTTAGTATTCTTTTTAACTTCTTGACTTCTGTCTATGCCCTCAGAAGCATTTGAAATACGAGACTAGAAATGCACAGTTCCACACCAATAGGCAGAAATTGATACTCTTAAGAAAAACAGTGCAATCAAAGGTGATTTCAGGACACAATAGCACCTCTACTTTTTCCTGTGACTTGGTCTAATTTCATCTTATTCCTAACTGAATGACTGAACAGCACACAAATGCAGTTAATAGACTTAATAAATCTCTAATCCTGCAAACTCATGCCATCATACCTGGAGATTCTTCTTCCTGTGGAAGACAATGGATTTTGCCTTGACTTTTCTGTCCTTAATATCCACTTTGTTGCCACACAACACTATAGGGATGTTTTCACATACCCGTACCAGGTCTCTATGCCAGTTAGGTACATTCTTGTAAGTAACTCTTGATGTTACATCAAACATTATAATGGCACACTGAGCTGTAAGAAAAACCCAAACAGTTACATCAGACAAGCACTTTCTTATAAAATGGAGTGGGAAAGAATACCCACAGTAATAACTTATTAGGGGCACCAGCATTAGCTTTCTGCTCAGTCTCACAGTTGAGAACATGCTGTTTACCAGATCAGCATGCAGGAAGATCAATGTGCAGGAGACCACAGAACTCAGCCCATGACCCTGTCCTGTCATCTTACATATTTGGTGCTCAACCCTAAACGCCAACTAGGTTTATTCATGCAGCTGTCCTGTGAACATTCTACTGTTGTATGGCATGAACTACACAAGGGTTACAAAAGAAAATTTTAATTCACCTAAATGCCTGAGAAAAAAAATATCTAACACCTACTGAACTAATCTCAGCCTATTGAGGCTTTTAGATAAGTTGAGAGCTTGTAGTTCACATCTCAGAATGCCCCTGTCCAGAACTGCTTGCAAAAGAACACTTGATTCTGATATTTCTAAAGGAAAAGTCAAGCTGTAAGCCTCCCTTGCGGAATGTTAAGAGATATGCAGGTGACTTAAGTACTCACAAAACAGAGCGTGAAGATAAGGGACTATCACTACATCTTTAGAAAGGCAACTACATATCCTTGCTAGAGGCTGGAACTTTTTTATACTATTTGAAGTTTTACAGTTTGTTTCTCCCCAGTCTTGGCACCAGCACAGGATACCCAATACAGATAATTTTTACTCAGTTAAGCTCACTTATTTCTTAACCACTTGCTTCATGAGAACTATCACTTAAGGTGCATTATTACTCTTCAGTAGTATCAAAGCAGCAGCAGACTGAAACTAAGTTTTAGTACAGAAACTTATCTGATCATATTTACACAGTTTGAAAACTCAAACCAGCTCATCAGTGAAAGCCACACTGAAAGCTTTTGGAGTGGCCCAACTGAATAGAATACAGGATCTCTCTACATATAAACACATCTTACCTTGGATGTAATAGCCATCTCGCAGACCACCAAATTTCTCCTGGCCAGCTGTGTCCCATACATTAAATTTGATAGGGCCTCTATTAGTATGGAATACCAGAGGATGAACTTCAACACCCAACGTTGCTGCAGTAATAGGAAAGAGCACTCAGTAAGTTGAGAACTATGCTTTCAATTGTAACACACTAGATCTTGAGTATTTCTTCAGACATACCTACGTATTTCTTCTCAAATTCACCAGTCAAATGACGCTTTACAAATGTTGTTTTACCAGTGCCACCATCACCAACCAGGACAAGCTGTTAATGCATTTAAGTAAAGAAGGTCAGAGCAACATACTTTGTCTTACAAAATACTGCAAAGCAAACACAAATTCCCAATGGAATAACTTACTATGTTGGGCTCTGATTTGTTAAACATATCATTCTATAACTCCTGACCAAACTCAGCTAGTCCCTGTAATTGAGAACTAAACTACACTAAACTACAAGCATCTGAATTACTGGAGAAAAGAGCTGTAATCTTGCAACTGGAAAAAAAAACTGTTTTACTAACAATTGGGATATATTAGATTAACACTGTAAAAAAAAAAAACCAATATCAATCTTCCATGAAGCAGTCTTAATGACTTCTGGCTGTTCAGACAACACAGAGCTGCAAATAGCACCAGACTGATAGTGCAACAGAATGGTGTTGTAAGGCAACACAGCACACAATGGGCTAAGCAGGTTATTAAAAAGTCAGCACTTTAAAACCTAACCTACCATCCACAGCAGTTCTTGAGAGCTGTTCTTGCTACTTTTCTACGGATGAGGAAGAAAAATAGAAAGTTACAATCCCTTACCTTAAACTGCACTTGGGGCTCTCCTTGGGCGGCCATGCTGGGTCTGCAGGGGAAATGGAAGCATGTGAGCTCACAGAGACGAGCTGGTTCAAGGCCCCGCCGGAAGGGGCCGGCCGCCGTTCTCGGCTCCCAAACCGCCTCCCGAGGCGCGTGCTCTGCGCGCCAGTCAGCGGCCGCCACCGCGCAGGCCGAGCTTCGGCCCGGGCAGCCGCTCCCCTCCCCGCGCGTGGTCCCGGGCCCCGGATGAGGCAGGAAGAGCTTCCAGGCCGCCCCGCACGCGGCGGCAGCGCGCGGTAATGGCGGCAACGGCTCCCCGCCCAGCCCCGGAGCCCTTAACGGAAGGCGGCCGCCGCCGCGCCCTTCGAGCTTCCAGGCTATGAAAACGGGGCCGAGCCGCGGCCTCCGCGGGGCGCCTCAAAGAAAGCCGGCCTCAGCCTCGCTCTATAGGAAGCGCTGCCCCGCGTCGCTCCCCCATCCCGCCCGAAAAGCTTCCCAGGCGGCGGAGCTCCGAACGCGTCCTGCCGGGCTCTGAACGCAGCCCCCGTCCCCGCAGCAGCGGCCGGGCCCCATCGCACCATGACTGAGCAGCGCGCCGCCTCCCCTCCCCCACGGCCGCCCGGGCCGTTGGAGGCCCCACTCCCGTTCTCCTCCCGCCCGCCCTTTCCTCCGGGACGGAGACGGGCGCCGCTCTCGCCCCGCACCGCTCCCACCGAGGGGCGGAGGTCGGGGCCGCCACGCAGGCACGGCGCCCGGCGCGGCGCTCACGCGGGCCCGGCCTCGGCGCGACCCAGCCCAGCTCCCGCCGGGCGGCCACTAACGGCAACAGCCCCCACCGCCCCCATTCGCGGCGGCCCCGCTTCCCCCCGCCCGGCCATAGAGGGAAGAGGAGGACGTCCCGACCCCGTTACCTTTCCCGAGGCTGCTATCCGCGTCGCTCCGTGCCGTGACTGGGCGCTGGGAAGATGGCGGAAGCGCGGTTCAAATACCCGGAGAGCGACGCCGCGCGGCCGCGGGGAGGAGGAGGGGCCGGCGTCACGTGGGCGGGCGGGCGCGCCGCTCGGACCCGCGGCGGCCGTTGTTGGGCGCCATGGCCGTGGCTCGCCGGGCCGGCCCGCTTCTGCCTGCTCCGGCACCTCGTGTCTCCGCGCGGCCGCCGCTGGAAAGGAGGCAGCTGGGCAGCGCTCGGCTCCGCGCTGCCCCGCAGCCTCCTATAAGCCCTCGCGTTCAGGTTATCGCGGAGCGAAGTCGTTCGTAAACTCTTAGAAGGAACGGAGCAGATGCTTCGCGTAGATTGATGCATTCCCATTTCCTGGCTTCGCACGCGTGTCCGGGTGCTCCGATTTTTCCCCTGCTGTAGTCAGGCAGTGTCCGTGTGGTCTGCGTAACGCCGGCTGGACAACATCCGTCCATAACCTAGAATAGATGGATTTTTAAAAGCCTCTGGCCTGAAATAACACCAGTGCTGTTCAGTGGTAGATGCTACATGCGAGTGCAGCTTATGTCCCATTCGTCTCCCACTTCGTGGCAGAGTGGAGAGAAAATCTACAGGAACCACTGCACTCCGCTCTACATTTTGCTTATTTGATGGCAATTGAATCTTAAGCATTGCATAAGATTTTCTTTGTTGGAAAAACACTGCCTTGCTGAACTGGTTGCTTTTTTTTTGTCTTCTTTTTTATTATTTTTGGACAAACTGGATTTTTGGTGCTTGTTTTGTTGGCGTCCTTTAGCACATTTGCTGATCACCTCCAGGTGCTAGGAAGAATATAGAATATGCTGTGTAATACATAGCCCATACATTTTTCTCAGCACAATACTACCTGTATAAAACTCCTGTGAATTCCACTCTTCTACTTGGCTAATAGGTGTACATTTATTACTAGGAGCCCACAGAGCCACGTTAATGGAGTTTGGCAGTTTTTTTCAGAATATAAAAACTTCTAGGGAATAAAAAAATCAATCTCTGACTTTGCAGAATGCTCAGTGTACTTCACAAACTTCTCAGAGTAAGAAATGTATAAGTAAACAATCTTTCTTCAAACATAAGTGGTAATACTATCTGATACTTTAACTTGGAATAAGTAAAATCAATGGCTAAAAGTCCCTTCCCACAAGTTTTGAGCTCCCGTCAAATACTTAGAAATTCTTATAAATTATTGTGTGGGATCCAGGTGTTATCATCATGCAAAAGTCAGTGTTCAGCTCAGAGGATGTACAAAACACCTGCTCCGGATAGCTTCATTCTGGAAAGGCAACAGAATGCTTCCAAAGTGTTCATCAGCAGCATGAGATCACTATCTAAGAGATTAGCCAGATATCACTGGATAATCAGCAGAATAATCACCTTTAAAACACTCCTACGTTACATTCCCTGTATCTTGATTTGGGTCAGCCATGAACACTCAGCATCGCACTGAGGGCAGACAAGTGTGGCAGGTAAAAGGCAGCCCTTCAGTGAGGGTGTGAAGGTGCCCATGAGGAATGGTACAAAAGGATACAGTCAGAGATCAACTGTACCTTAACTTACTGACTGCCCTTTTGGCAGGAAACAAAATCAGTTTGTAAGCTGTGACAAAGACAGCAACATGTGGACCCACCTCTCGGGTCACGCAGTGATTGTGGAAGCATCTCTGGAATAGAGCTCCAGCAGGAGCCAAGCTCTGCACTGATGCTCAAGGCAACACCAGAAACTGCACTGGAAGGTTTGAAGGGAAGCGAGCAACTTTCAGCACAGTAGGCAAAATGGCTCACACACCAGTAACAGCAGCTCACAGCGCTAAGTTATGGAGTTTAAATTTGCAGTCTAACACTAGAATACAATTCTTCACTGCGCTGGGGGTCCTATCGCTGCAAGGTGGTGCTTTTCAACGCTTTGTAGCTGAAGAGTTACAAAAAAGCGGGTGTTCCACCTTGTGCTGCAGGACAGCGTGATTCTCGTTGCCAGTCAGAAACGGGTCGCCCAGCTGCCGGGTGGTGAGGAGCAGCCGAGGGAGGAGCAGCCTGGGACAGCCGTGATTTTGAGAAGCCTGTCCACGTCAAACACCAGAGAAAAGTTAAATGAAATGCAATGACACGACAACGTTTGACGACTCTATCCCTCACGAAAGTCACGTTTTTTTTTTTTTTTTTTTTTTTTTTTTTTGAGGGTATATATTGGCAGCACGGCCGCCTCGAGACCGGGACGCTCCTGCGGGTCTCTACGGCACCACAGAGCCTCCCGCCCGCACACGTCTCTTCGTTTCCCGCCCATTTTCCTCACGGCACAGCCCCGCCCCCTCCGCTCGCGCAGCCGCAGATCCCTTCCCGCCCAGCGCCGCCCGCCTCCGGGGGCGCGTAGGCTGTACGCGCGAGGCCTGGTGGCGTCACCCCGTTTCGTCGCGACGCGTGGGGAGGGGTCGCGGCCGCTGCGGAAGGAGGGCGGGGCCCGAGAGCTGGGCCCGGCCTGAGCGGGGCGGCGGCGGCTGCTGCGGGCGGGCGGCGAAGGGCGAGCGGGCCCGCGGGAGCGGCGCTCGGCGAGGAGCTGAGGCGCTGCGGGGATGAAGGACCGGCTGGCTGACCTGGCAGAGGTGAGGGCGGCGGGCTGTAACGGCCGGGGAGGGGCGCGCGGCCCTGGCCGCTGCGGCGGCGCCACAGGCGGGTCCTCGGGGCGGGAAGCGCTCGGGCTGCGGGGCGCTGGCCGGGCGGTGCGGGTGGGACCGACGTGCGGGTAACCAGCGGTGCTTCGGTCCGGCTCTCCGCAGGGTTTGTTTTGCCAGTGTTGACGAAATGGAAGCTTGGCGTGTTTGGCCGTTCCTTTCCTTCCCTTTACTCGTGTTCTGGAAACGGCGCTCTGAGGAAGAAGATGGGGTAGTTGGAGGGAGGGGCGGCGATGCCTCTCATCAACAGGATGTGGCCTGGTTTAAACGAAAGTTTTCCTGCATGGCTTTTCTTTCTTTATTTATTTATTTTCCCTAATCTGAGAATAAATAGAAATGCCAGTGTATGTTGTCTATACTCCCACTTCTTGGTTAAGTGTGGTATTTCTTTTGGAAGAAATAGGAACTGAAGTTTGCATGTTGTTGTAAGTGGTAATGCCTTTCTTGAGCCCACTTTTTGAAGGGGGAAAAATGTTACCTGTCAGTGCTTGTGGTTTATTAAGATGTAACATTGTAGCTTTTTGATATTCTTGTTAATACGTTGCATTTGGGATGTAAACAGTGCTAAAATACTTGCTGGAGAAAGAAATTGCATGCCTGTAACAGTTACTATAGCCTTCCGGTAATACTGCATCCCTTACCCAAGTAGAGGAAATCATGCCTGCTGTAGAAGGTGGGAACCTTAATGCGGTGCTGCCTGGTGCATCTCCTTGGCTGTCAGAAAAGGAGCAATCTTGATGCTCTGAAAGTATCTCTTGAAATACTGTTGTGGTTTGAGTAAACTGTTGCGGCTCAGGGGGAAGCCTGGTGCCTGTAGATTCAATGACACCTGGAGCAACACCACTGCAGTAGGAAATTCTCTAATAAGTATTTAAGGAGGCTCAGAAGACTTCAACTTTAATGTGGGACCTATGGTGGTCAAGTCCAACTTCCCAACCACTTCAGTTTTAAACAAAAGTTAAAGTATTAAGGGCATTATCCAAACGCCACCTGAAGGTGTGGGGTGTCAAACCACCATGCCAGGTTGTCCGTTCTAGTCTCTAACCACCTTCATGGTGAATAACTTTTCTTAGTGTCTGATTCAAACCTCCCAGGTGCAGCTCTGTGCTGGTCCTGTGTATGCTAGAATCAATTCTATGAGAAAAGAGCCCAACGCCACCTCTGCTTCTTCTCCTCATTAAGTTATAGGGAGCAAGGGCGTCAACTTAGAGTCTCCTTTTTCTCCAGATTAGATAAACCAAGTGATTCTAGAGTGCATAAAAACACATTAAGTAGTATTTTTTTATGAGTTAAAGGTTACTTGTGTAACAAAGGTAATGAGTTACTTGGGACAGGCAACCATAAAGATTTACAGTGTCCTGAACATTGCTTCCTTATATGCCATTCAGTTCTGTGAATAATGTGGGAGTACGTGTGTAAAGCTGTGGTGTGCAGGGACAGCTGTGAATCTGATATTTGTGAATCTCAGATATGTTTCTATCCCAAATAACTTTAGACAGCACAGCTTATTTAGCCTGTAAGTTCTCTGTGCAATTTTTAAAGGTGTTATAAGTTGTGTATGGACAGCAGCTAGATACCTGCTGCATTCTCAGAGTGGGGGTAGATGGGGTGTGGTGGTGCTGTACTTCAGGAGCTGCTCTCACTGCAGCATTCTGCTCCAATCTGTCAACTGGTTGGCTCTGACTCACTGGGGTGGTGATGGTCAGTTCTTTTTGTAGCCTGACACAGGAAAACAGCTCATGATCTGAACTGAGAATAACTTTGAATTGAATTCAGAGGCAAGTAAAAGCCATTTTTAAATCAAAAATCTGTTCTATTTCAAAAGTTAGTAACTAATTTGGTAAGGGTTGAGTAAGTAGCCTTACTTCTGCCATTATGGAAGGCATGCAAAATGTCAGAAGTTGAATAAAGCATCCCATTTCAGCTGGGAGCTGAGAGAAATGATATTTGCCCTCGTATTTAGATACTGTCATTTAACCCCACCTTTGAAGAAACTTGATATGTTTCGTATGTGTGAATGTTAGAGGTGTATGGCCCAGATTCTCAATCCCAAGGTCAAGGTTAGAGCTGCACACAGACCATTAGCTTGCAGTTGGCATCAATGTGAGACTTTTTTTTTATCAGATCATTTTGTAATAGTACTTATTCTATAGAGATAAGGCCTAGGAGAAGGAGTATGTGCTAAATTTCATCTTGGATGGACTGTGCTTGTCAAAAGAACATGTCACTTCAGTTTAAGAGTTAGTGAATAAGCTGTGTCTTAGGTATGTGATGATTTAAGAACATAAAGAACAGAGGGTGACAAGTCATCAGGTATCCTTCAAGTGCTGATGTTCAAAGTAGACAGTACATAAATCATTCAGCAAATTGTAGAGAGCCAATTTATCTGTCATTCACGTCACTGCAACCAAACATGAAGGTGAAGTACGTGTGGGACAGACTGCAGGCTGCCTGATGGTGCAGCTCATCTTCGTTGCAGCTGCACTTGTACAGATAGAACTTAGGAGAAAGACTTCATAGCTTTTGTTTGATTAAGATTAGCTCAGATGTTTAGTGTTCTAATAAGATTTGACCACAGAAAAAGCTGATGTTTAATCTCTTAACTGATACCATTTTCATTATTTGTTTCATTATCTAAATAATTTTCTTATAAATAATTAGAAAACATTTTTTATTAAGTAAACATATGCAAAAGATGTTCTTTACATAAATGATGAAAACAGACATTTTAAAATGTAGCTCACTTATGTAGCCTTATGTCTGGTGTCTTTTCAGCACCACAGTCTTTGATATGAGTAAAAGTTAAGTGACTTCTTTTGAGCATAGACTATCACTCATTTTATTAAGCAAGGCCGTTGATTTATTAAAATCCCTAAGGATGGATTCTTTAATATTGTCATAAGGATCATCTCCCCTTGAGTAACTACCAGAAATGGCTGGGGACGTGACATGGAGTGAATTGGTCATGGAGTGGTCCATGAGAGCAGTAACATCTCAAGTCTTTTATTTCAGCTGGGACACTGTGGCTCCTGTGAGCATGAAAAACAGGCGATTTCTGACAAAAGTATTATTATACAACTTAATGGACTCCTTGACAAAATGTAAATGAAAAATTTACTTAAAGATTTGGAGTACCCCTGGTGGATTTTATGCTTAGACTGTCATTGAATGTAACTTAATTAGGCAATAAGAAAGTTTTGACATCAGTTGATTGTGAAAATCCTTTAAGATTACCTATCTTGTAATTAGTTTTTGTAAGGTGATAATCCATTGTCTGTGGAACAATACAGTAATCTTGTTCTAATTTGGATTCAGTGCAGTTCAAGCAATCTGTGCACTACAGAGGGAACTAGAGAACATGAAGCTGGAACTCCTTACTTCTGTCATGCATGGCTCTCTTCCCTTGACCAAATTTGAGTCTATTTATATCAAGAACCACTTGTGCTGGGCTGACTCATCGTTTAGGGAAGTGCCACTCGGAATGCACTGGGCTGAGTGCTCTGGAAATCTGCAGGAGCCATCACTGGGAGCTGCTGCTTGGCTGGCTCCTGTTCCCAGGGTTTATCCATTATGTAAAGCATGCATGTTTAGTGTAACATAATTATCTCTAAATTGGTGTTGTATGGCAGTATTGAAAGCACCCAAGGGTGAAACTAGTAAATAGTTGTTGATAGCTCTTTGTTCTAGCTTTCAGTGTTTGAATTATTACATCACATATCAGGAGGTCATCAATGCCCCTCTTAGCGGTTCTGTGTGAGGGTTTCATTTACTGTCTCCATACTGGTGAAACTGGATATGATTTGTTGGTTCATGTGGGATTCACTGTGGAAATATCTTTACCAAGTGAGAAAATCTATATATTTATTTGCGAAACTATATTTTAATACTTTTTATGACAGGGAATGAAAACTGGATGAGCTCAGAGACTGGTTCTGTCTTAGAGTTGTTTACTGAGGAAGACCTGCTTTAGCTTCCCATTTTATAGTGGTCAGGTGACTTTCTTTGACCTCTGCTTATTTGTTTTTAGATTGCAGTCCTCAGAAGAGGAACAGCTCCTAACTGATAAAAATGTGTATGCAGAAGCAATAGGGAAGAAACCTTAGTGGTATCAAAATAGTATCCTGAGTTTTCATAGATTTTTGTTACCTTTTACAGTGTAAAGGAAATGAAGATGGAGAGACTGTTATTGTTGAAAAAGACCATTTTATGGATGATTTTTTCCAACAGGTAAAGTTTTACATAGCTATTTGCTACACTTGACTTAAAATTTTCTTTGTTTATTAATTTCTGTTATTTCTGTACGGTTCTGTCTTAATAAATAGTGAAGCCTCTAGACTGTGATTTCCTGCATGTCACACAGCCCCCTCCTCAGTGATTTTCTGGATTCTTTTCCATGGTACATAAAAGTATGAATTTGGATTTTATTGTTTTGAATGGAAAGTGGTTTAAATGTCCACGGGGAGTGATAGCAGTCTGAAATTTGTCAGATATTTATTACTGTTGTGACTGAATACTTCAGATTTTTAGTACCAAAGATGTATTACAAAGACCCAACAACTTGATGTGTGATTGTTTTAATGCTTTCATTGATGTATTTCTCTTCTAGGTTGAGGAAATTAGAAATAACATAGCAAAAATAGCACAAAATGTGGAAGAAGTGAAAAAACAGCACAGCATTATCTTGTCAGCCCCAAACCCTGAAGGGAGTGAGTATCACTTGTTCTAGATTTCAAGGATTTATGACCAGATAGCTGAAATAAATTTGATTTCAATCTGTCAGAGTAGAACTCAGCAGTTGTTCTCAACACTTTGTAGTCCAAGGCATGCCTGTGCTTTAGGCAGATTTTAGCGAACTGGGAAGAAAAGATGCAGAGGTATTTTTGTGGAGTAGTTTTTTGTGGACCTGATTCTTATGTTATTGTTGAAACTGAACTTCCGTTTTTAATATTTTTTTTTCTCCACATCTTCCTTATTTGTGAATGGATGTGTGTATTCTTTTGAGTGATTTTTGCTGATTGCTTTTTTTGCTATAAGTCATAGAATCAATGATCGTCTGGTTAATGAAGCATTCATCTGTATCCTTAAAATCCATGCTCCTTGCTAACTCATCTGATAGGCACAATTTTAAGCATAAATGCAATAATGCATCTGTACTGTGTAGGAACATGACATTGCTTGTAATGACATTGCTAGTCATAGACAGTGTCTAACGATTACTTGAATGTCTTTTGAGAAGGAAACTTTCTGATATATTATCAATCATCAACAGTTCTGGCCTTTTTTTTTTTAAGGAACGAAGGAGGAACTTGAAGAACTAAATGAGGAAATAAAGAAGATTGCTAATAAAATTCGAGCTAGGTTAAAATGTAAGTTGTGGGGAGAAGTAAATCTGTCATCACTTGTAGCATTCAGGATGCTAGCAGTAGCAGTGTTACAGATGTAATACGTTATAGCTGAATTTATAACCTTTAACTCTGTTCTGTATCTGTATGTTATACTGTCCAGCTCTTGCCAGCTGGTCCCCAAATCTTAAAAAAAAATAATAATAAAAAATTGTTTTAATCATTGAGCCCTGAATATAACATTCCAGCTTTTTGTCTGTGTTGATACAGATGTGGGTCTTGCATGGTTTTGAGTTCCATAACTCAACATATTTAATTACTGTTGGTATTGGAGGAGAGAATTGCAATAAACCGTGATAAGGGCTTCTGTCTCCATACATTTTTTTGCTTTTTTTTTTTTTTGAATACACACCATCAGAACCTTACTCCGTCTCTCTCACTGTTGTTGTGCTTCCTCCTCATTGCTTAATGTCTTGCTCCATGATGTCAACGTTATACTGGAACCCTGATAATGTGTTTGTGCAATACCTGTATTCTCTTATTATTTAACCTTCTGAAAATAAAAAAAAAAACTTCCCCATTCTTGCCAACTGATGTGCAGCTTATGTCACTTACGTTTTTCTCTACTTCATCCTTCCTTAACACACTTCATAGCTGATAAATACCAGGTCTCAGCACAGCCTGCCTGCTCAGGGCAAAGAGCTTGTTTGCAGAAATAACCTAGAAAGTACAAAGTAATTTGTCTGTGTAGAAATTTATTTTGTGACTGAAATGTTGTTCTGGGAGAAGATCAGCTGTGAAGAGGCAGTCTGTGTGACAAATAAGAAACTGCTCTATAACATCTGTTGTGTTTTAAATTTCTTTAGGCCAAGTAGTTTTATTGTGAGTTTCCCCATAGGTGTTCCTTTACCTCTTCAGCATAAGTTTTGAAGTATATTGATTCTTTGAATATTACTAGATTGCAATCACTGTATACTTTTGTTCTCTAAGCAGTTAGATATGGTGTTTATCACTTAAAATGTAAAAGCAACCTATTTCATTAGATTTTTTTGAGCTGTCCACAGAGTAAGCAGATATTAGTGTGACTGTACAAAAGGTATTGACGTAGTTACTGTTTTTAAAAAAGTTAGTTATTTAAAATAGATATGTTTCACTTTCCTTCCCCCTCCTCACCACCACCACATGCGAACAGAAAATGTGCATGCAGGAAAAATTAAGCATGTTCATGTGGTGCTTGTATATAGAAAAAAGTAAAAATGTAGTGTTTACAAAACAACTTTGATCTGCACTGTCGAATTTACACTATCTCATGTATTGTATTTGCTCTGTTGATTCATACTATTTTTGTATTTACTCTTAGCTATTGAACAAAGCTTTGACCAGGGTGAAAATGCAAATCGAACATCAGTGGACCTCAGAATAAGAAAAACTCAGGTATGATAACATAACAAATTTAAAGAAAATGAAAGGATGTTACTTAATCAGAGAATAAGTTTCACTTTCCTGCTTCAGAACTCCACGTTCTGTTTGATTGAAATTTCAATACCACTTTTGATTGTTGTACAGTCATATTTGCTCTATTAAGAAAGAAAATAAACCTTTTTGCACATTTTTAAATCCTGAAAAAAACAGCACTCTGTATTAGCTCACAAGTTTGTGGAGGTCATGACGGAATACAACGAGACCCAAACTCTTTTTCGAGAGCGCAGCAAAGGTCGGATACAGAGGCAATTAGAGATAAGTAAGTGACCTCAATATGCTTTTTTTAAGATAAAATACAAATAATTACTGTATTGTTATACCTCCCTTTTTTCTTATTACTTAAAGGTGGTACTGAAGACTATGCACCTTGGCTTCTTGAAGCATGTGAAAGGGAGAGGAAAAGAAACATACAAAACATTAAATAAAAATCCTTTATTTCTTAAATTTTCAGTCTTCTGAAGGAAACATTTAGGTTGCATGCAAAAGCTGTGTTTTCAAGATAATGAATGTATTCTATAGTGACTGTTATGAAAAGCCATTCAAAAACATGACAATCAGGAAGTCATCCATTTTCATGTTGTGCTGTTTGTATCAGTAAGAATCTGTTTTGTTTTTTAAAATTCATTTGCAGTAAAATCAGTGCTACTCTTAGACATGCTGTAATCATCTGTTGAGTGATTCACACTCTTCCTTCATTAGTGATAATTGTTGATTCCTAAAGGCCCCTAACTTTGACCTACAGCATCTATTTCAGAATATATCAAAAACACCCATAACACACTGTAGCTGAAGTTAGACTTGTGAATATTTCCCTTAAAGGCAAATATATATTTAATAAAAAATGAAAACAGAAAAGTTAGCAAATTGTAAGACTTTGCTTAACATCTGCTTCTCCTTTTTCATTAGACTTGCATACTGAGTATGATTTAATTCAGCATTTCAGTGTAATTTATTTGGCAAGTTAAATTCTTTGCTCATGTTTCTGAGGGAAGGGACCCTAATATCTCAGTGTGCGGTACTTTTAAGTTAATGTCATAATGAACTAATTTGCTCCTTCAGCTTTTCTTCAGCCCCAAAAATTTTAAGGGAGGATTTGCAGCATTCTTGGGTATTAATGTAGCTAATATTAAAACTGTAATTTCCATCTGTTAAGATAGAGTTAAATAAACTAATACAAATTCTTAATTTTCCTATGTAAAATAAGTTGAATATTTGTATATAGTGTGTACAATAGAAATAACTTGAATATGCGGTGTAACTCAAGACGCTTGCATTCATCTTACCACTGCAATGGCTAACATGCAGTAGAGAACAGCATAAGTTGTTAGGTGAACTATGGAAACTAAAAATGAGGGTAGTCTATAGATAGTAATTTTCTCTACTTGGGATTTGAAAGTAACCTTGTGTTAGCTGATAGTCTGTTTTCTGTGAAGATTCTATCCCTTGCCACAGTGGCTGGTGGGAGGGAGGGAGCAAATCAGGTGTTGGTGCAACTTGGTTGCGTAGGTAAATACTGAATCTTATGTAAATAGATAATAATACATATAAGTTCTTCCTTGTGCAGAACACCCAGCTGGATTCAGATGTGTGTTGTAAACGTTTCTGATCAAATAAAAAAAATCATCAGGAATTCTTCACCCCAGTTTTGAATCCAGCGCATTTATCTGGCTACTACTTGATATTTTCTGTTTTTTAAATGCAAGGTAGTATGTAGGTCACTGCATGAAGTAATGCCTCTCATTTATTTCTGTGGAAACTACAACAGATGCAGAGTGCAACAGTGTTATTTGATAAAGCAACTTCTCAGCTACAAAGCACTGTTTTTCAGCATAGTTACCACTATTAGCTGTGTAATTTTTTTGCCTGCTTCAAACAGGAACCTGAATGTAGCTCTTGTAAATATCTGCTCTAGCAGAGGTAACCCACTGTTGCCACTGTTGAAACTCACCATACACTGCCTCTCTGTTCAGTAAGCATCCACGAATGTCAGTGTGTGCAGTTCTTTCTGCACAGATGAATTCAGCGACACACCTTTGCTCCGTATGCACTTCCCTGTCAGATGCCTTTTTGTCAGGCTCTGTCTCTGCTGCCATTTGTCACGTGGCAACAAGGCATAAAGGAATATTGGCAGAAAGGTTCAGTCTCTCCCACCATCCTGCCAACATCTGCCTATGACATCATGGGCCAATATAATAAACAGGAAGTATTATTTTTTGATCAGCCCTGATACCCAGTAAATGCTAATTATTGCTTTTTTTATCTTGAAAAATTGCAATACAAGAATTTTCTTATTGTTATCCTTCTGCAAAATTTTATTCATTAATATGTGATGTTATATGAAGTACTGTTATGTTTATTCTAGCTGGAAAGACCACCACTGATGAGGAACTGGAGGAAATGTTAGAGAGTGGTAATCCTTCAATTTTCACTTCTGACGTATGTATTTCTGGTCCAGTCATGTCAATAATCTGTTCTGTTTGTTCTGCTATTTAGAAGTGTGTGTCAGTGCTTAAGTACTTATGTCCGTATCTTTTGTTCTACTGAAGATTATATCAGACTCCCAGATAACTAGGCAAGCTCTGAATGAAATTGAGTCACGGCACAAGGATATTATGAAACTGGAGTCCAGTATACGGGAACTACACGAAATGTTTATGGATATGGCTATGTTTGTTGAGACTCAGGTAAATGAACCAATTAAAATACGTTTAGTGAAGTTTGATTTTTTTTTTTTTGTCTTCCTCTTTAGAAATATGTGGAAGTAACGCAGATCGGTTTCTTAGTGTTTTTGGGCCACAGAATATATGAAAATTCATCACTAAAATTTGTTTTGTTTTGATCAAATGTGCAGTTGAGATGTACTGATAGTATGTGTTTTGGATAACTAAGCCTAGACTTTCTTTGCAGTTAGGGTCTTAAGTATGCATTCTTCTACTATATACTTGTATTTCAATACATGCTGGAACCTTCTATGTGTGTTTATGAACAACTCTGTTCTGGGATACTGGCTATTGTGGAAGTCCAGGATTCTCACTGATATGGTGACTTGTAAGAATTAAACATAGCAAGGATTTTTGCAACTTGCGTATAATACAAAGGCATGATTGTTACAATAAGCACAAATATAAAGGGATCAGTTGAAAAGTAATTCAGTTTGTCTCTCATTCATGTTCTTTAACTTGGTGTGTGTAAACTTGTTATATTTGCAGTCTTTGTATACATATTAGCTAACTATGGTATTTTGAACTTCTGTTCTTAGAGGTTTTTTATTTTATATTTTATGTTCAGGAGAGAAGCTTTCCTGAAGAGGACCTTTTTCTAAACTGAGTTTTGTTTTTAAATCCTGTGTTGCTTTAATATTGAAAATATAGGCAGAGAGAACTGGTAGACTGGTAGTAGTTTCCTAATGAACTAGAACTAAACACAAAAAAATTACTTGTGCATCATTCTTTAATACTTTGCTGTTTAATGCTGCTGATTTTTTTCTTCTGATGGACAGAAATGCAGGTAATAGATTTACTGTTACTTTTCATCAACCCTCCATTTCATTTCCAAATTTCATTCATCATAATTAATTTGAATTTATGTATTGACATTATAAACACTCAACTTTGTATTTTGCTTCTTGAAGTTACCACTGTATGTAACCATTAGACTTTGTATCAAAATAGTCCTTATCTACCCACTTCAAAGCACATCAGGGATGTGTGACCTTTTGGTATGTCAGTTTTAGACTGAACATCTGAAAACATATCTTTGAATGCAAGGTATGTTTTACCAGTCAATGGTGTATTCCTTCAAAACAGAAATACACCTCCCTTGCCCATGAATGTCACTTATTTGGTTAGATCTTTGAGCCCTTGCTTCTCATTCCCTTTTTTTCATTGCATATCAAAGCACAAAACATGTCTGCCACTAATGTAAAATATTTTGATTAAAATAATGTTGTTATCTTGTAGCCTTTTTTCTCAGATTCATGGAACACGGATCCCTGGATGCCAGTAATAAACTTTTTTGTTTAACATTTAATTTTAAGGGTGAAATGATCAACAACATAGAAAAGAATGTGATGAATGCAACAGATTATGTGGAACATGCTAAAGAAGAGACAAAGAAGGCAGTCAAATATCAAAGTAAAGCACGAAGGGTATGTGGTCTTCTCGTAATTGTGCTAGTCAGCAAGTTAACATTTCATGCTGTTAAGCAGCCTTCAATTTTAGTTGAACTTTGTCTTATTCAGGTAGAATTAATAGATGTACTTATTTTAAAGATTTGGTACTTAAAATTAGCTAGAAAACATTGGGTTATAGGGCTTTTGTTATAAATCAGTATATGGCAGAGGGAGATTTACCAAAGGATTTCACCAACCAAAACAAAAACAGTGTGTTGAATTTGTTTGGTAGCTTTAATACTAAAACTTGGTGTTAGTAGCAGAGAAAGGAACTTCCTTTTATTCTTATGCCTGTTTTATTAACTATACTTAAACGCCAGAAGAACCCACTTACGTACTTCTGAGCTGTGTTTTTTTTCCTTTTTGATAGCTACATCAGTGTTAATCACAGTAATTTACCTGTAAACACTGCTTAAAAATGTATTTTTTTCTTATACCAGAAGTTTAGAGAAAATTTTATCCCATTCAAGAATGTTGCAAGCTTTAAAAATGAATGGGGATCTGGGAACTGACTTTTAAAAATTGAAAATAAATACAAGTTTTAATGTGCTTGATATTAAAATTATACCTTGTTTTTGACAGAAAATGTGGATTATTATCATTGTGTCATTGGTGTTGATTGTCGTAATTGGTCTAATTATTGGTTTGTCTGTTGGTATTCGGTGATACTTGGATAACTTCAGCATGCATGACTTCCTGCCAGTGTGGCAGTAAGTAACTAATCAACTAATTTTTCTCTTGTTTTGTTCTGGTAACTTCTTTGGTGTACTAACTCTTAATTTGCTTTCAGTTACCTCTAGAGAGGGGGGCAAATTTGACATTAATTGGTGACTCCTTCTCACTTTCTGCATGCTATAAAAGTTCCATGCACGTAGATGCTGAAAACTGACATCTAGTGGTGAATTGCTAAATTTATGGATTGCAGTCGTACTCCTGATGATCTGTAAACATAAAATGAAATGAGGAGGGGAAAAAAAACCCATAACTTAGTGTCTCAATCCTTTGAATTTCTAATATATTTCAAGTTCACATCAACAAACAGACTAAGATACAGATTACAATCGGAACTTTGTTAGATGTGTTCTTCTCTGGTTTTAAACAGAGCTTGCATTGAAGTAGGTGTCTGCAGCCATAAAGCCGGTTATTTTGTGTTGCAGAACATCCTAAAATGAAGCTCTTGTATTGATAGTAGACCAAATGAAACCAGATGACAATGTATTTGCAAACAAAAATCTGCAGAGATTCAAACTTGAATTTGAGGATGTAAATGTGAGAATTCTTTCAATCTTCATACTTTTGCTATACTAATCTACTTCTTATCATAATAACATCTAGCCAGGCTAAGGAAATGATAGTAATTCACTCAGAAGAGTTCAGCAGAAACTCAACTTTCTATCTTTGGGGTCTTCAAAATATTTATGAAGGACCATGAGGGAGTATGTTCATTTCAGACAGCTAGTCAGGAATTCCGCTGTCTGTACTAACACCATTTTGGTATGCAAGTTTTTTAGTTTTGACACTAGATTGGAGTTTCTTATCACCTTTGGTTTGTGTGCAGATAACAGGCTTTACTGTACTGTTGCTGGTAGGACTACGTGACGTAATGTCACACCTCTGTGTATATTCATAGAACCTTTTAATTTTTGTGCAGCTCTTCTGGGCTGTTAACTGTACAGTATTCTTAGTGATGTTTTGTTCAATTCCCCTGAGTGCAATTGCAAAAGTTTGAACAGCTACAAATATTTATCCACAGAGGGCAGCTCTAGGCAGTGTGAGTATATTTGACTTGACTTTGATAAGTAGATGTTTGTTGTTGTGGTTGTTTTTATATGTAATACGTACAGAAGTTGCATATGGGTAATTATTCTCAAAATAAAAATACAGAATTCTTACACACCTTAGCTACTAATTGTGATTATGTATGTTAGAAAAGAGTGACTAACAACAGGAAATCATTACAGTAGATTTTATTCAAAAAGAAGATCCAAGCACTTAAAATAGATACCAGTGTTACTAATTTGCTGTGGCTATGCACATATTTAAGTAGTTCTCTATCTGACTGGATGCTTCAATCTAAAATTCTTCTTTTTTTTTTTCCAGAAATTGATATTCATAATTATATGTGTAACTGTACTACTTCTGATACTTGGAATTATCCTAGCAACAACACTATCATAGCAAGCGTATTCTAAAAGCTACACACTTCCAGAAGCTCCAGAAGATATCTTCAGTAAAACCAAACCTTTTTTGATAGAAGATGCCTTACACAGATATGTGATGACTTATCATTAATGGCTAAAATGAAAACAGTCACTCTTAATGTTTATTTATAAATGAAGATTGGAATGTACCAGGTTATGTATATTTTTATCATAAACTATACATTTACAGCAAGACTGAAACTTGCTTTTAATTGTTTTGAACTAAGCAACTTGGATGCTTTCATATTTCAGTGTTACAAACAGTTTAAATAGGGAGTTAAGATACCTGAGTTTTGACTGTTTGGATTTTTTTTATTCCTATCGCTACTATATTTCTAATCACAATTTTTATAACCTTCCCTGTGCTGCTTCTAAGTTAGTACTTCTGTGAACATATTTTTAACTGTAGCTATGCCTTTAAGCATATTTATTCACCTTAACCTGTCTAAGCTTAATACTTAGAAGTTATTTCCAGCAAGTGAGAAAATATTTTATCCTGAAAAGATCACTTGGGTATTTACTGGTCTGCCTCCTACATTACACTTTGAAAAGCAAAGATTTTTTAAAAAAACTTAGCAGGTTGGTTTTTTTTTTTCCTATATGATTAGGGCTTATTGCTTTAAATATTTCCTTATCTTTATATTAGAAACTGTTTTCTGATAGAAGTAATACAGAAACAAAGCACACAATTTGATCTTCATCAGGTAATTTTACAAATGTTTTTTTGTACAAAATAACAGTTCAGCCTTATTGCTTGCAGGAGTGATAGAAATCATACTTGCTTCAGTAAAGCCAAGTCAAGATTTGATTTTCAGAAGCTTGCTAATGTTGTGGTGTGAATAGAGCACATGGGAAGAATAAACACTCAGAAAACTTAAAAACGTAATATAAACTAAGACACTGATTTGTTACAAAATGTATGTATTATATAACATATATGAAGTGTTTTAGTATATATGCATCTGTGTTGTAATACTAGCTTGCAAGACTTGAAAGCTTGAAAGATTTCAAATGTAACCAAATAACTGCATTTAATGTTAAAAGTTATTTTTGTATTTTGTGTGTAAAATATTTGTAACTTGAATTTTTGATTTCTCATTGTTTAGGATATCCATGTAGATATGTAGATATATTTACACTGTAAGAGAAATAGAGGAAATTACATGTGACTTTTTAAATGCGATTTAAAACAGTGCTTGTCAATGCTTCCAAATATTAAACTATAACATTATTTGCAATAACTCAGATTAGAATCCTTGAACTTACGTTTTATGAGAAGTGTCTGAGATCAGTTATTCACTAAAATGTAATTCAGTCTTTTTTTACTTTGTAAAATTCAACCAAGTTTACAGTATATTATATATGTATGAATATTCCTGCTTTGTCTGATTTTACTGTGAATATGCTGAAGCTATTCAGCTGTCAAACATTTAAAAACTTAAAAATTTTCTTTTGCAAGCCAGCCATAAAGAAGTTGCTTGAAGAAATTAACTTCATCAATGAACAATTTTTTTTTTTTACTTTGACATCCAGAACACTCACCAATGGTTGTGGGGAAGTTTACATGCAAAGTAAGGAAAGATTGGTTGCGTGTTTAATCATTCTAGGTAATATATTTTCTATTCTATGGTTTTCTAAATTTTTAAACATATTAATTATTTATACAAAGTACACTGGGGAGGGGGATCAGTTCCGCTCAACAGCTGGTTATCTAAAATAGTGCCCCAAATCCAGTCATGTTGATTCTTTTCTCTTTTTTTGTAATTAATAATGCAGTACTTAGCCCGCTAAGAACAGAAATTAGAATGTGCCACTCCATGCCTTTTTCTTTTGTTATATAGCTGCCTCTGTTTTAAAACAAAACTTGTTTTTCACATAGACCTCTTCATTCTGTTAATATTGTGGAGAATTATCTCTAACCCATGCACGAATAAATTTATCTAAGCAAGTATCTTGTGGCTATTTTTATATTCATGATGTTATTGTGACCTTTGTGGATATTTCCAATAAGTGTTTGAATAAGGCTGGTGTGCTTTTGCATACCAGCACACATGTCAAACAATTGCTGTGTCTTATTCATTTACAGTATTCTCATGTAGCTTGATTAAATATTAAACCTGAAAAATAGAGTAATCATAGCTGGATAAAGGTACTCACGTATTTTCAAAAAGATCCTTATAAATTGCATCTTCACTATACTGAATTGAAATGATGACCTTGTTTGCCTGCCCTGGCTTCTCAGTTATCAAATCAATGGAAACGTTGAAATAGATTCAGAGTTGGTGTACAAGTGTACTGGTTACCCACCAGTGTCTTTTCAGTCACAGTTTGAAACTATGCTTGTCAGTGTTTCCAAATATTTAAAATTTAGATTGCAGGTTACCACTGTAATAGCTTTTTGCTGACAAGGCACTGAATGGTGTTATCTGAGAGGTGATGGTATAACCTATTCTTTCTCCTCCAGCTGTGTGCATTACTACTACCTTTCACCTGCCTGCTTGTTTCCAGCAGCAGTGGTGAGCAGGGACAAGCAGTCTGCTTGGAGCTGACAGCTGCAGCCCTGTGGCTTGGGAGGAACAGCTGCCACCTGCACCGGGGCTCGTCTTCTGGTGCCTTTTCTCCTCCTACTTGCATGTGTCACATACCAAGGTGGGAACCTTTCCATGGTCAGTGCCATAGCAAAATCAATACAATCCTCAGTGTAATATTCTTTGAGAGGGAAGAGTAGTTGTGCTCTTTTTGTGGCTTGGGAGCTTTTTCAGAGAATTTTTAAGAAAGCATGCCTATGGCTTCATTAATTTAATTTGATTCAATGCAATCTTCACATAGAAGTAAATTTTCTTAGCTTCTTTAGCAATCTAACACCAGTGGAAATATGCATTGGGAGTAAATATCAAAGCACTCAGACACTGGGAATTGATGAATTTGTCTGACTGTAAGATAATTGAGCAGTTATATTTGACTTGGGGGGAAAAAAAGCCACAAATATAGAAAGAAACAGCCAGCTGAGCTTAGGGTAGGTTGTAAGAGAAAAAGCCTTCAGTGTTTTGGCTTTTTTTTTTTCCTATTTCAAAGACTTAATGTTACCTTATGTTACGTTAATTTGATATATTCATGTGGCTTAATAAGTGACTACAAATAACCAGGCATGCTTCTGACTGCAGTCAGTGGGTCAGCCTATGCACCTGTGAATCAGCTCAGTCTTTTCTGTCACGTACAGTAGCTGTCTCAGTTGCATAGTGTCACTATTTTAGTTACCTCTGTCAAACATGCAAAGTCTTTCCACATGCAGAGTGGTTGTGCAGCATTTACAAATCAGCTTTTTGGAATAAAAAGATCATTTTATAGGCACTTATAACTAGGTTTCGACGAACGAAAGTACTTCTCAAAGATTTTTTTTACCAAGGGAAACATAGAAATGGTAAGTACTTCCAACATAATTTTTTGCATATTCTAGAGAACGTTTTGATTGCATTTCTTGGCTGCTTTTAATCCATTTTTTTTCTTTCATTTCTGTAAGTAGGGGGTGGGAAGGAGGATTTTATGTTTATTAGTAAATAGTTCTTAGAAATTGCTAAGATGAATAACTAACAATATGTAGCAGACTGTGGTCTGAGAAGAAAGCAAGAGTTATGCATAAGAAAACAAACTATATTTACTATATACAACCTTCAGAGAGAACGTGAGAGTATATTGGCTCAGCCCATGCTGGCTCCAGTCAACTCCAGTAAACTGAACTGGACCACTTTCAACTAACAGAGGGCAGCTCAATTTAGAGAATATGTCAGAATGCAGATGGATCAGTAGAGGTGCCATTTATATAACAGCTCATTTTACAGTCCTCACATGTAATTTCACAGGCAGCTTCAATGCATATTTGTTACAGTAACTTAGTCTTACTGTACAGAGCTGCTGACTTTTTGTAGTTGAAAGGCTTTTAGTATTTTGATTTTGCTACTGTGTAATGTGCATTGATGTTTTTAACATCGAGTATGTTATGGAAATTATATTTAAAAGTCCTGAAATCATCTGTGGAGGCTGGTAAATAACAAAATATACAAGCACTAGTGTATATAATATTGGTGGCTTGATCTTGTTCAGGCCTTTCCTGAAATGTGAGATGAACCTCTAATGAATATCCAAGTATCACTGAACTGGAGAATAACTGAAGTTAGAAATCTCTGGAGTTTCTCTAGAGCCCATCTAGCACAGCCTCTTGTTGAAAGCAGTGCTGTCTGTGAGGTCAGAATAGATTCTTTAGTTGTTCTCTATCCCCAGAAGAAACACCTTTTGATGACTTTGTTTTCTTAAAAAGCAGTCCACTAAACAAAGCTATTTTACTAGTCTGGAATCTGTTGAGGACAGAATTGACCTAGAGGAGAGTTTGTTACTTGGCCTGTTTATGGAACAAGATTTGTTAACTACAAAATATAAATGATTATTTTGAAGGGCAAATTGCACATTAAATTAATTAACTTAGGAAGACTTAAGAAGGGGGGAAGAGTGTCTGGCTGTGATATTTTACAACAAACATAACCAAACAGCTTTCTTTCACAAATAAGGAAATGAGTGGGGGGAGTTAGGAGTTGAATTATATTGTTCTAATTGAAATTTGATTATATGTTTAATTTCAAACTGCAGTCATCAGAATGTACTTTAAATAAGACAGTTCACAACACTGATGTCTTAGCATTTGCTATAGAAGTGCAGTAGTATCTTATTAAGTGCTGATAGTTAATAAAGGAAAACAAGTTAACATTTACCAGCCTTTTGTTGTAATGGACTCTTACAGGCTTACTGCTAATCCCCAGATACTCCATCATGTGGGAAATGCATATAAATGCTGACCTTGCAGTAACACAGTAGGTAGTACAATGAAGAATGCTTCCCTGGATTTAAGTATTCTGAGTATGCATAATCAAATGTATACTGAGTAAGATCCCTTTCCTCTGTACTGTTCACTTTTTTTTAATGAACACTGATTAGAGTTTGGAAACTAACATCTGTGAGGCATTTTCATTTCTTTCTAGCCTTTTCGATGGTGAAAATTTTTTTTGTTTAGTAGCATGTATTTAATAAAAGTCTGAATTTTGCAATAATAGAATATATTTCATGTCTATTACTGCAACCTTTATATAGTTTAGGATTGTATCGGGGCATATATTGTCAGTCTAGTTATCCATATTTATCTAATATTAGCTCTCTAGCCTCTAAAAAATTCGTCTCCATTCCGTCTATAGACTGGTTTTTACTGATCTCCCTTCTCAAAATTTAAGTAATCATCTTCTTGAGAACTAATTCTCTTATTGCTGATTTTTCTGCTATGTTCTTTTCTGTCTAAAGGATTGAATGATTTCTAATTTGCTCCGCAGACATTTTATTCTTGCTACTTTTCTTAATGGACTTCTGGCAGAGGCCTTTTAAAATACTGTGACTCTTAGCAGCAGCCTTCTGCAGTGCAGCACACCTATTTGGGACCTGATCAGGGAGATATTTGCCATTTCTTCATGGTATTATTTTAATTACTGCTCACAGAGCGCTGTTGAAGAAGAGATACTTTTCAAAATGCAGACTTTCTTAGCTTTTGAACCATCTCACTGCAGGTCTTGGAGTTTCTTCCAATTTCTTCTCTTAGTCTCCTGCTTTCCTTCTGTTGATGTGTTGATGCCATTGCTTTTAGAGGCATTGTCTATTCTAATAGTGAATCTATGTCGTGGTATCTAGTGAAGAAAAGCAATGATACGGATGCCTAGTAAATAAGGACAATTACTGATGATAGAGACTAATCTTAGTTTTATCCACACAGCTGCCAACCATCTTAAATGTATAAATATAGCTGATAGGAAACTGATCTAACTGCATCAGAAAGCAAGCTGAGGAGAAAAAACACATAGATTAAAAAATCAAACAGCTTTTAACCTTCTGAAAAGTTGTGGGGGGAAAAGAAAATTAAAACATTCTGATTCGAAGTTCATGCAGATTTAAACATTGCATTTCCAGTTCACATACTTTTGATTTTCCCTTTTGGCAGTTTGTTCACATTAGAGTCAGTGGATGGAATCTCAGAGGAGAATAAAAGCCAGTGTTTTGAAAACTAATGAAGTAATTATCCAAAGCATTATTTACAATGATTACTTAGAAGATAATGAGACCCTTTAATTATGTTTGTTTTGCTTAGCTAGCCTTTCAATAATTCAGAGTACTGCTGTTCAATTTCCTCTATATTCACTTTGCACATTTTATTTGGAAAACTGTCACAGCTGTTTGTTATGTGTGAGTATGGGCCCTGATTCTGGATGTTGTTTGCCACACAAGAATCACCTGCTCACTTCAGTTGGAGTAGGAGGCTTTTTTAAGTTCAGGCTTCTCTGACTTTTCAGTGTAGTGTGGAACAAAATTGTGGATGAAACGAAGCTGTGTTGTGGCTTAAAAGTAGCACTACTGTATAGTAATGAGTGTTAATCCAGTAAGTGAAGTTTCTGCTACTGTTTATCTTGTTACAGGTAAAGTTTGAGTTTACTTTCATTTTGGGGAATCATGTTAATTTTGTTTGAAGCATAAGTTTGTTTTTAAATAGCCTTGCTCATTTGTCTATAAAAAATTCAGAACATCATTAGTGTTTTAGCAGCTAGCAAATATTTCACTAATATATTGATAAGCATCCATGAACTTGCTGCTAAAATAGACAATTCTGCTTAAGCACCTACCTAAATGTTATGGTCCCCAAGGAGAACTATCTTTTGTCACAGACTTTATCTTAATTTGGTACACCAATGAAGCATAGACTCGCTATGTGCAGTGATGCTACTCCAGGTTAGTAGGGCTGATGATGTAGTCATTGATGCTTAGAAATCAATAAGAGGAATGTTAATCTCAGCAAGGCTCCGAGAGCTTGGAGTTTGTCTGCTGCCGTTAATTCAGACTCAAATTGACTCCTGTTGGAATCTTTCCATCAACTTGGAGAGATGCTGCAAAGGGCAACTGATCTTATACTTACCTCTGATTACTTGGAGGCAGATATGCAGCCTAAGCAGAAGTATATTTTAGTTAAGCTGGAATATATTATAAATACAGAAAAACAGAACCAGTAAGGTAGAAGTTAAAATTTCAAAGAGCATGTTAAGCAGCATAGTTTTCTGTTTCACTTGGTCACTGTGAAAGTAAATTTAAAAACAGTGCATTTAAGTAGTGATTACATTTATACTGTGGCTGTTAGCCATTACTCAAATATAAGAGGCATATATGTCTTACTGGCTGGTACAAAAAGTACTAGTTTCAAAGGGTCAAAAGCACTGACTACTCATTGGCAATAAAACTTTTCAGAGGAAAATGGGAATCTTTCGAGTTCCACTTATTTATCCTGTGTTATTTGGGTTATCTTTTGAGAAGTCCAACCAGGAAAAATGGAAAGACACTTCTTTCCAGGAGTGTCAGAATGCTGACCCAGCCTCCCTAAACCTTGGATTAAAGACACAAGGTGGGCTGTGAATGTTTTGGAAGGAAGAGAACAAAGGCGTCGAGAAAGGAAAGGAGAAATATTTGAGTAATATGTCTGTTGCCTTGAAGTTGTAACTAGTGAAATGATGCTGTCTGACTTTATTAAGTCAGAAGATCTGTATGCCAATTTAAACTTCTCTCTAGGGAGTTGAAATGCTCTCAAGCCACTTTTCACCCTCTATTACAGAAGAAAGCTATCAGTCACATTCTGGATCATGGCTATTCTGTACTGGATTCCCCCAAGGCAAATCAATCATTTCCAAAGGCAGCTAAGTCCCTGATTAAAGATCAAGAGGAAGACAAAGTAGTGAGTAACCTTTTCCAATCTAGGATATGTCAGAACTTGTTTGAAAGCTTGCTTGGTGTTTTTCTTTTTTTTTTTTTTTTTCTGGTTATTGTTATATTATTTGCTATTTTTGTGGTGTGATAAGTAAATGTCTAAAATAAGCATTTTTTTAATCTAAACATTGAGTTATATAAGAGTAATATAAAGCCCTATTAACAAAAAGCTTCCTGCTATAGGATTAGTGTGCAAACTAATTAATTAAAACAAGAACCTACTGCTTGGTTTAGAAAGGGGAGATCAGAAAGCATCATGTTTGTGAGCCATAACATTATAACACTTGCAAACCTCACTTGGCTACAAAGGTGGGCTATCTTGGATACACTGTGCCTGAAATCACACATTCATTCTATTAAAGAAGAGTTGCTTTAGAGCTCTTGATGTCCCTGGTAAGTCTGAAATGAGAAATAAATAATGTTTAAAGCCTAAAATCCCAGGCCCAGGAGGCTGTCGATACCCTCTCAGTCTGTCCCTCTTTCTTTCATCTCTGTTGAAGACGTGCTTTTAATCTCCACAACAAATAATTAATATTAAGAATTCTAGTTTAGTATGTACTTCTCTCTGACTCCTGGGTGTTTGTCGATGGTCATCACAAAATAGTTTCCACATAATGCCTTGTGGATCTATATTAACTGTTACTCAATTTGAATATCCTTGTGACCTTGTTATTGTTCCTCATCAATAGATTCTTAGCATTTTTGTTAGAATTGTTGTAGATCCTTTTCACATTCTCCACATTAAAAAGTCTCTTCTTCCGAAGCTGCCTACGAAGTGGCACATCCATTTTTAAATAAATTAATTTGCATGTGTAGAAGAGTGCATTTAAGTCTACACCTACAATATAAAGTTTTTTTTAACCTACAGATACTGCTCACAAGACTATTTAAAAAAAAAATTAAAAAATCGCGTAAAACTTGTTTCAGAACTGTTACAGTGACTGTAGCAAATCCCCAGAAAGGACTTTGAAGTTATTTCGTAGCATAATGTACAATCTCCATTTCTGAAATGGTTGGATAGTTGACAGCCTACGTATGAATTTTGGAGGCTAATTTTAGGTTACAGTAATCTTGCCCTGTGCCTGAGAACTTGATCCCAGATGGTCAGGTCACACACTGCCAGGACAAGTTGGGAGAATGGCTCTGATAGTCTGGGTCTGTGCAGAGCATGACAGCTGGGCATGTTTGTGTTCTCTTGATTCTGGAGCTGTTCATGAGGCTTTTGTTAGTCATTTGTACAGTTTTCCACTTGAGCATTCTGGTGATTTTCCTTGTGATATGAGGAAACTAAAAAGGTGGAACAAATTAGGGAAAAAAAAAAAGAAAAAAAAATAACAACCAGGTAAAATCACAGGAAGATAAAATTCAGCAAGTGTTGAAATGTACTTTTAGTTACAGCTGATATGTGTGGGTTTTTTGTTTGTTTTTTAATCCTAAGAAATAGCAGACATTTTTGTAAACTTCAAGTGAGTTTGAAGAGAATAAAGGCAAAGCCCCACTGCTGCCCTGTAATCCATCTGGATTTACAATCTATATACAGCAGAGTTGGGTTTAGCTGACAGGCTGGCTCTCTACAGTCTTCTCATCTAAGGTGGTTCATTGCTAAAATATAAGCAAGCATGTGCTATGAAGAATGACTCACAGTCTCATAGGCCAAGATGCTTTTCTTTCTTTTTCCATTAAGCATTTTTTATATCCTCCACAGACATAAAAATAAGCGTTCTTGTTGACTTCCCTATCATCTAGTATTGGGAAAGTAAATCTGAAATTATTTTGATTGCATTAAAATATATTTTTTGTGATTAAAGAAGAACTGGTCCATTGCCGCCTATAATGAACTTTTACATTCTGTGCTTACACATTCATGTATATAACACTGCTACTCAATATACTAACACATAAAAGGAAAACAACTGAGTTGTGTAGAATAGTGGTTATTTCAGTAAATAAAAATGTACGTGATGTTCTTATTTAAATGAATGATTTATTGCAGTTTGAGAAAAAGCCAACAGCTTTGTGAGGAAGCAAGGTTTTGGGAACTTAGTGGTTTGGAAATGGGAGCTTGGATAGGAAAACGGTTTTCATTTTTCTTCCCCTACTTCTGGGAGGTGGAAGAGAAAGGGGGAAAGGAGTTGTGAGCAAGGCCAGGAAATAGCAGATCTGTTTGAGGAAACCTTCATTTTGTTTTTCCTTGTGGCAGTAGCACACAGTGCCAGTGCCAACCCTGCTGCTGTGCAGATTGCTCCCATTAGCACCGGCATTACCTCCCTTCCTCCCTCACCATCGCAGCCACAATGAGCTGTGCCAGCTCTGGTCTCAGCCAAGACCTTGTTCAGCTTTATTTCTCTTTCAATCTGGTTTTATTATACAGCAGTCTAGTATAGTTATTCACACTTGTCTGCAATGCCTACATGGATGATGCAAATGGTCTAATTCAGTGTCCAGCAGTAACTTTCTGGAAAAGTTTTTCTTAAAAAATTGTTTGATTGTCATCAAAATATTTTTATATGCAGTAACTGCCTCTGTATACAGTTCTGTGCTCTCATCTCTCAAATATGTTTCCAATTATTCTATGTATTTGCTACCTTTTCTGTGTCTTTTGAAATGATGTTTCCCACTGGCAAAATGTCAGGTAAGTGAAAGAGGGTAAGAGAGGAGGGAATGGTGCATTAATACTTCAAAAAGGACTTCTGGATTCCTCCCAGTTGTCCTGGGCTATAACTAGCAGAAATCATCAAAGCTAAAACTGTGACAGATGGTTTTCGTTTGTAGTATGAGTGGTTCTAATGACCACCTTTGCTTCACAATGAGTGACTGCCGAACAGCTACTAGACGGCTTCTTTTCAATTTCAAGCAGCTAACTGCTTTATTAGGAACAATTCACTTTTTCTTTATATTTGGTTTGTTTTGCTGCTTTTTCCTCCTACTGTATTCTGGCAGAAGTTAGAGCATTTTGAGAAAACAATTGACTCAAAACTTCCTCTTCAGCAGAGAGCCTCTTTTTTGCTACTGTAAGGTCCAACGTTTCCCAAACATGAAATTAATTCCCCAAATTATACAAAATGCCAGGTCATGCTGATGAAATAAGAGACGACCTGATTCACGATTAGCAGAGAAAGGATGACAATATTATGGGTAGTGGTGTTAAGAGAAACAGATGACTTTAGTTTACTCTTTGGGAGCGGTCTAAGTTATCCCAGATTATGTTGTGCAAGGTAAAATGCCACCTGCTTCACTGGTGCTCGCAAGACAGCATGCAGTGTGTGTGATAACAGGAACCTTTAATTTTAATTAATTTCCTTTAAACATCCATGAAAGAGGAATCAATCTTCCTGAAAGAAGGAATCCTGAACTGCAGTGAACTGTGCAATATGGTGTGAAGCCATTTTCCTAGCTGCTTGATGTTGGTTGTTTAGGTTTTCCAGGTCTATGATGCAAGACTTGCTCATATTGAATGTAGCACACTGTAAAGTTCATGTGATTTCAGCAATATCTTGTAATTTACAAAAGCAATCCACACTAAGCTCTCTAGTACACTTCAAATAACAATGAATAATAATGCATATTTACTCTGTACCCTGTCATTCTGTATTGGGTAACAGCAGAAAGAACAAAAGTCCCACACTCTTTGTACTTCTTTATCCCATTTAAATCCAGGGATGCAGCAGAAAATGTACTTCTTTGCTAGAGTAATCTGATGAAGTAATACAACTTACCATTTAAACGCATGCTACTTTTAACCCTGCTTTTTCACCCATCTTCTGCAGAAACCTAATGTGAGATTCTTCCTAGAATTGGCAAACAGACAAAATACCATGCAATGAGCAAAATGCTTCTAATAATATTACTTATAATTTGGTTTGCGATGGTACCTAACATCCCACTTCGTAGCATTAGCACTACTGAGGCCATGCTAAGCACTGAACAGACCCAGAACTGGTGGCTGGGCTCTGCCACAAATGTACTGCATCCACAGTCAGTGTGTGAAGGGCACCTCTAATTTGTTCCATCAGCCGTCTTCAGCTTCAAGGCTGTACTTTGAATCTGGTGCTTTACTATGCAAGAGCAAATTTATGTAATACCAGCCAACTCGCTGGAGTATTTTAGATGCGTAGCAACGTGTTTTAATAAGATATTGACGCGTTACATTCCGCAGTCCAAAAAGGGCACCAAGAAAGCAAAACAGACATCTGAAAAGCTCCCACACTTCAGACCTGAGGACAGAAGCAGATGGAAAGGGAGCTCGGTAACTGCAAAGAAGAGCAAGGTAAGGAGCTGATCCGTGTGTCTTCAGTGGCCTCGCTGCCAGTTGCTGAAGCAGCTCTCATGGTGTTGGCCTGAATCAGAGGCAAACCAATTTTGCTTTCCTGCTATGAGCATTTTGGTTTTATGGTCTAGCACAAACTGCTGTGCTGTCTGCAGTTTTACATAAAGGAAAAAGGTTCCCCTCCAGCTGAGACAGTGCCCCATTTACCCCCGCAGGAAGGCTTCCCCAGCCATGCAGGGTATCAGTGGTAGGGAGATTCATCCGATGTTTATTCCACCTCATGTTTTCTATTTGCTAATGGATCAGCTCACCAGAGCTCTCAGCGCTCATGTTAAAGTTGCTTTAAAAAAAAAAAAAAGAAAGAAAAATCAATGAACACTTAAGTGTCTGGCATCGCTTGGACTTTTTACTGTGCCGTTTACTCGATGGCTTAATGCTTAACGGATGCAACTTGCCAGTTAAATACTCGTGCACATTTAACAGGTATAACACATCACGGTGTTTAATTCAGTTTTTCTCCTCCGCGACAAAATAAACTGTTTCAGGGCGCCGGGCGTCTCGGACACGTGAAGCGACGGCGCCGAGAGCGACGGCTGCAGAGCCGCCAGGTGCACGGGAAAGGGCGGAGAGCGGCCGTGCAGCGCTGCGATGGGCAAAAAGGGCGGAGAGCGGCCGTGCAGCGGCGTGCTGTAGCACGTTCTTCCTGAAGGGGGAAGCAGAGGAGTTGGGAACGAGGGGGTGAAGCGGGTGAAACGGGAGAGAGGGACGAGTAGGCGGTCTTTTAATTTATGCCTGCGTTTCTCACCCTCCAGACCTATTTTAAGTGCCAATGCTTAGATTTCTTGTTCCCTCACCTGCTCTGCTTCCCCAGCGACAGTGCTCAGCGGTGGAGTTCGTGGGGTTATGTTCAGGATGGTATAAATGTAAATAGTATTAAAAAAGAAAAGTTGTTGACTGTGGGTGCAGCTCAGGAGGGTTCATGTCATGATGTGCGTTTGGCAAAGCTGTGCCCACGTGGAGAAAGTAACCCAAAATAAGCACTTCCCACCCTCTTTTTTTTCCTCTTCCACATTTCCAATACAGGAAAAAAAAAAAAAAAAAAAAAACAGGCTTGGAGAGATGAATAACGCAGCAGAGAGCTGTTCTTTGGTAATGCAGCTCTGACAGATCTCAGCAAGAGAAAAACTGGCAAAATGTTTGCAAGGAAAATAAGAAAGCACTGCATAGACTATGGGGTTTAGGTATCACAGAATAGAGAACTGAGAATTTAGTTGTTTTCTCTGGAATTAGGTGGGAACGACAAGAGCAAAATGTGAGGTGATAATGGAAGGGTTTTTAACACTGCTGTAACTGAAGCCCTACACAGCTTCAGATTGTGAGGTCAGTTTTCAACCACGTTAACGTTCATAGCAGTGTATGACACAAATTGGGGTAAATTATTATTTCTACATTAAAGCTACACCAAGCTTGACTTAAATGTTGAGAAATTAGCAGTTTGTTCAAATGATGCAGTGGTCATAAGTGTCAGGATGAGAGTGGAATGGTTATACTTATAAGCATGTCATAAGATGTCAGCATTTTTTGACTTCTAGCTTAGACTGAGCTTAACTGTCGAATGAAAGAGCTTCAAATGTGGCTGCTGTTGTATGCCAATTCAGAAGTGCATAGAGCTAGTGCAGGTCACTGCGTTTTTGCAAAGGTTTACCCTGATAACAGGTTTTGAGAAGGATAGCTGTATGTCACACACGCAAAAAAAGGCATCTGAGTAACTGATGGACACACCAAGGCAGCCTCATTTCCTGCATGTTGCCCAACAGGTGGTTCCTGCTGAAGGGTTTGCAGCATGATTGAATGTGCCTTTGGAATACAGCATCTCAGTCATAGTTGGAGTGCAGCTTCTAAGTGAGGCACATGTCCAAGGCATCTGCAAGCATAACTCAGTTTGTTGTGTGATAAAACACTAAGTAAGCAACCAGAAATGGTGGCTAGACAGCAGTCTTGTGTTGCTATCAAAGTGATAAATATATTGATATCTGTATAATCAAAGTGGTTGTAGCTTGCTGGCATTCACTGAATGAAAAAAAAAAAAAAAGCATGAAAGATTTTTTCTGCTTTTCACTTCAAGTTATTTCCCTCCCTTTCCTGTGATTGTTTGAGATTGTTTCTTGCTCATTGACTGTAGCAGTGAAAGATCTTAAAAAGAGAGTTTTCAAATAATGCACTTATGATATGATTTGTGAAAAAATTGAATCACTCTCTTCACCCAGACACAGTTTTAGCAAAAATGACATTAAAAATGTATTTTCTCTTTACTAGGGTGTCAGCCCTTCAACTTCATTGTTGCTGCCATGCAATAACTCTGCTGTCATCACAAAAACTATTACCAGAACGTTTCCTTTAAAGCAGAAAATGCACTTAGTCAGTGTTAAGGCCCGTCATCTGCAAAATATCAACAAACAGTCAAAAAGTACAAAAGATCTGGAGATCCAAAAGCTGCAGATGGAGTGCGAAGAACTCAAAAATCGCCTAGGATGCTTAAGGGTAGGTTAAAATCCAGTTCTGTTCTTAATACATAACTATGCTAGTAAACAGTTAAATCAGGTCACAGAATGGTTACAGTTGAAAGAGGCTCTGGACATCATCTGGTCCCATTGCCCTGCTCAGCCAGAACTCCTTAGAGCAGCTTTTGAAGATTTCCAAGGAGGGAGATCCTACAGCCTTCTGGGCAGCCTGTGCCCAGCGCTCCATTATCCACAGATTGAGGAACTGTGTCCTGATATTTAGACAGAACGAGTGTGTTCCAGTTTGCGTCTATTGCCTCTTCTGTCTCTGACACCGCTGTCAAAAGCCTGGCTCTGTCATCATTGCAACCTCCTCTCAGATACACATTGATGAGATCCCCTGTGCTTCTACTTCTACAGGCTGAACAATCCCAGTTCTCTTAGCCTTTCCTCTTAGGAGATGTGCTTCAGTCCCTCTGTAATTCTGATGGCCCAACATTTGACTCTTCCCAGTATATCCATGTCTGTCTTGTACTGGGCGGCACAGAACTAGACACAGTACTCTATGTGCAGCCTCACCAGTGCTGGGTGGAGGGGAAGGATCACTTCCCTTGACACGCTGGCCATACTTTGCCTAATGCAGCCAAGAGCAATTTTAGTTGTCATAGAATCAATGGTGTTCTGAAACTACGTAGTTACCAAACTGTTAATTACTGTATTAGCAGTTAACTCTTCTCAACATTATCTTGTTCTCATTTACATAGTGTTACCTACCAGCAGCATCTTACAGCTTTCTTTAGCAGCAGCACATCACAAAAGAGAACTTCATCCAGTTCTGAAGTGTTTGAATTGTTTCCTGCCTGAGCCTGAGTTATTACTACCTGTCTTGATTAATAGCCAGAGGACCTTAACTGCTAAGCATGAAGGAGTAGGGTAAAGCAGAGGATGTTCTGCTGCTGATACTATGAAAGAAATCCTGATTTTCTGGTGGCAGAAGATTAGTAAGTTAAGAAAGTCAAATGCAGAAACATAGATGCATTGCTGGAGTAAATATTGTTCTCCCAGAAATTCAGCTAAGAGAAATTCTGTTACTATCGCCACATATTTGAGAAAATAGAAATTGAAATATTTGTCATTCAGGAAGGCCTGATGGGGCAGAAGCTGAGCAACACAGAAGAACTACTGAAACAATCTCAGAAAGAGCTGTTGTGGCTTCAGAGACAGCTATCACTTATCTCCTCAGGAAGCCCCACGTGTGTTTTGGCAGCTAGCAAGGTGAGTTCTGTTAACAATTTTTTCAATTCTAACTCCCGTTTTACATTGAAGTAGGAAGGGGAGGATTCATCATAATTTTGTCTGGTTTTATTGAAACAAGGCACTGCCATTCTAAAAGTTGTAAGACAAAGGTAGGCCTCCTGAGATGTATTTTAAATAATTGTTGTATGTATGTCATTTGTTGGGACCAGAAATAACATCTCTGGAGAGATTGCACTTGGTCTGTGAAAGTGTATGCACTCTTGGTATTAAAATTGCACTTCCTAGACCCTCATTGCATACAGAAAGATGTCTGACATCTTTCTGTACATCAGTAGGTACGATTATTTTATCAGGATTCTTATTCTGGGGAGATTTCTTGGCATGATATACAGGACTGTAATTCTGTCTCCTCTCAGCAGCGCCATTAACGTGCATTCCTATTTACCAGCAGCCCCTCATCAGCATAGCTGCATCCAGCCCTGAACAAGCAAAAACGAATGTCAAGCCACATCAGATTTGATGCTGATGTTTGGCAATATAAATTGCTAAATAAATATTAAGCTGTTTATGTTAACAATGACTGAACCTCTTCTAGTTTTGCTAAAATGTGGGTTCTCATCTGCCACACCTCAATAGGTTGAATATTTCAAGTTTGAAGACTTAGATTTCTGAACAGTTGTCTGTGGTAAAGCATCTATTTTAAATTCCTCATACCAGTAAATCTTTGCTGATGGTTTAAAAGACTGGGTGCTCTGTTGTTTTTTGAGTTATTTAATTTACTGGTATTTTCCATGTTTTTGAAGATGAGGGTTCCAGAAAGTTTATGGTAATGTATATATTTTACACATGTGCCTCCACACACTCCCATGTCCAGAGTATACGTGCTTTACACCTACCTAGGAGAAGGAATAAGAGTTGACTTTGGTCAGTGTCCTGTATTAAGTGATTTTCCAGTTACCTGACTTATTCTCAGGTACCTGGCATAGGAATTGTTCCTTTTGCCTGTACAGATGCATGTAAAGCGGTAGAAATATTCTTTTAGTCTCTAGCTTAGGCAAGGTGGATTTCTAAAATGTGTCACCTGGAATCTTCTGCTATTACTTTGTGTCATGTGCTGCAGATCTGTGTTTGTTGCTGAAGTACAGTATGTGATAAGTGCTGATATAGTCGTACTTGGAAGGAGTGTTTGGATTTAAAGCTTGCATATAGCTTCTGAGGAAAAAAAAAATCTAGCTTGCCAAAATAAGAGTTGGAAAAATAAACAAAGAAACAAACAAAAAACACCAAAAAACAATTTATGCCACAGATCGGTATAAAAGTAAGGCTGCACTTGCCTGATGATCAAAGCCATAATCTAATCTGGGAAGGAACATATGATCCTGAGTAGGAACAGCTTTTCTCTCTGAAAATACCAGAGTTTTGTTTTTTTCTGGGTACATGAGTAATCTCTGGGAAGGTCATTTGGGGCTGAGATTGGCACAAAAGAGGAGTGGTCTCGGGTACCTTATTTTTAGAAGTTGGACTTCCCATTCAGAAAACTGCAGTCTTTCTAGAATGTTACAAATAAGACACTTGGGGAAGAAAGCACACCTTGGCTGATTTTTATCTGTTTCGTTCCTATAATGGGGGACATTTTTTAGAGGAAACTTATTACTCTGAAGATCAGATTCTGATATCCTGCAATATGCTTTAACAGAATTTAATAATATTTCACAATATTTCTTTCCTCTTTTAAATGCAAAAAGAAAAACACACTCCACAAAACGTCATGTTTTCTCGAAAATTTAATCTTTCTGAGCGTTAAGAATTCATTATGTTATAATGAACTCATTCCCACAGTAGTCAAATTCTGAGTTGGAAAAATAATAATAAAAAAAACACAGATTGAAGTCAGATGTTTAAAACACATGTATTTAAAGTAAACCCTTAGAGTGCCTCCATCGTGTTGCTGGGGAGAGGCTGGTGGCACACTCACAAGTTTTTGTGTGAACATATTGGATACGATTTTCTTTAGGAGAGGAAAGACAGAATGGTTAGGATGCTCCAGGTAATCTGTCTTAATACCCTTCTGCATTTGAGTTTCTAAGCCTTCCATTGGGCAGGCTTGGCTGTGAAAAAAAATTGCAGCTCACATTTACAGTTCATTGGTTCGTGCCAGTAGGCCACAGATGACCTACTGAGAAGATCCTGTGATAGCATTACTTGGAGGTAAAATAAAATCTGCCAGCACCCGCCTCTCCCCAAGTCCTCCCTCGCAGAAACACACCCTTCCCCGATCCCACTTGCTGCTTGTCAGCTCCCGTCTCTGCTCCCTGCTGCTGTGTCAGGGTTAATACTATGTGAAAGAGAAACTGGCAAATAGGGAAAGCCATCTTTGTGTGCGTATGTGTGTGTGAGCACTGCTGTTTCATAGGCTCTGGCAGCTGCTGCATGGCTGATGATGCTTGCTCTCTCTTTTTCACCCTGCCTCCCTGCAGACAACTAATGAATCATTTCTAGCCTGAATACAAGCTGTGCAAACACACCAATGCTGCTGCTGCCGCCGCCGCCGCTGCTGCTGCCTCTCTCTCCAAGGTTGTAATCTGACACAGACTGCAGAGCTTTCTCGGCAATGAATGCTGAACGTCGGAAGCGCTTGATTTGAAGGTATGCTGAGATTTCACCTCTTCTAAAAATAGCTATTTCTGCTAAATGCTTTACAGGCTGACTGAGGGTGGGAGAGCTGAAGATTTGTACGTGTGTGTGCGTGTCAGGGGGAGAATTCTTTTTTTAGTTAGCAGTAATGCATCTGTAACTCTTATCAGAGGCAGACAAACTTTATTATTCTGCTGCAATTTGATGATGCCTTTCACTGAATGTTTTCTTGTAGGCGCTGCTTAAAATAATAAAATGTGTTAGTGTCATGCAGTAACACTAGGTAAAGGGATTAAATTCTTGCTAGATTATTCCATCCTCCCTCCTACTGATGTTTAATCTGTTGTCGTTTTCTGATCATTCTGTATGGTTTCCTATGAAATAAATATTGTATTCACAGGTTTAGTGATGCCATGTTTCTTTCTTGTATTGGTGTCTGTGGCCAAAGTTAGTAATCATACTGACTAGCAGCTTCCCCCTCCCCCGCAACCTGAGCCTCCAAGCATGGTGCATATGAGGGTCTCCTTTTGCTTTGCAGATGTGTATTATCGTGTCACGGCAAAGTCATGAATCTGTTCCAAAGCAACGCTGTTAATTAAATTACTTGTGATGTTTGTCTGGCATTTAATGCTAAATTAGACCTGCTGCAAGTAAATATCTCACTCTTTTTGTTGGAGGGAGAGATCTTCTGCAGCTGCATGTATAACACCCTGTGTATAGCAGTGTTTGTGAGAATTATGTTATGCACATGATTACGTAGCGAAACAAATGCTAGTTCAAATACTGGTTATTATTAGCATGTGCAGGTATGCTCTTCTCAGTATTGGAGGGAATGCTGCAGTTTTATGTCGGTATTTTTTTAACCTCACAAACTGGCTGTCACCAATAGGGTTGGGCAGAGAAGGTATGCCTTTCCAATAGGGATATGATGATTGACATTACAATTGCATACAGTCTTAATACTGTTTTAATCGAAGGAAATGTAAGCACACGTTGAGGCTTTGGTTTTTCTTTTGTAGCTACTGATGCCTGTTATGTTAGTGGTAAAATACTGACTGGGATTTTTTTCCAGTGCAGATTGCAATACTGATTTTATATATAAAATAGCTCAGTGGAATAACTAATTAGTGAGTCTTGTCACTGCATCTAGTAAATACAGAGTCAATTCCTTAAAGGACTGGAAATTTTCAGAAGAAATATATACAGTTAAAGCCCTCAATATTAAGAAATTCACTGGGAAGTGCAGAGACAGGAAGATTATACCAGGACTGCAATCAACAAAATTTGAATAAGGACTATTAGCAAGGTTGAAAAGCTGCCTTAGGAAAACAGTATGAAATATTAAAACAGAGGTCAGTGATAGAGTTGAAGTTTCCAGAAATTAAATACAATAAAAAATAACAGCATACATGCACTGATATGAAAGTTACTCTAGCCACTTTTTATTTTATCTTTTGATCCAGAGGTGTTACATTTTTATTAGAGAGAGGCTTTCAGGTTGACCCAGCAGGCAAATGAGGAACAATGATTCAGATCAAATCTCACAGATGACAGCCAGGATTCATTAGTATGAATGAAATATGAATTATGAACTATACTTGCATTACTTTCAGTACCATAAAGGAGGATGTTGGGTCTTGTTTAGATGACTCTTGGTTGTTTTTCTTAAAGGTCCGGTGGTTATGTACACACTACTTTCTTTTTAAAAGGAAAAGGCCCTACTCCAAATTAAACCAGGGAAGTGGTCGTGCTGCCTGCAGACAAGACAGCAACCTTGATTTTTCATTGCTGTATACCTGAATGGTTTCCAGCTTGATAACATACAGCATGACTGTACTTGAGGCAGTGAATGGAGATGCAGTGCTGTTACATACACAGTGATGTGAGTGTACTTAGAGCACCTTTTTGAGAAAGGTGTTGAATTTTCTGAAATTGTAAGCAAATTATGGCCTTAAAATCAACCAACTATCTGATACACATTACTTAACTGACGATTATAAGCTCCAAAATCTAAGCATCTCTCTCTATACGTGGCCAATGTCGTACTGATACAAGCTTTGTAAGTACTTTTCAGTGTATGCAGGATATGTATTTCGTTGTATGTCCATTCATTCAATTTTATATGTGTGTAAGATGTGAACACTCATAATTTAGATAGGTGCATGACACTGTGTGTGAACTGAATGTTTAACCACAGCAGTTCATTCTGCTGATAGGTTATTACAAAAGTACAGGCCTTTCTGGATTGCTAGGACTAGAAATGCAATGCTTACAATTGCTGGGTAATTCGTGTCCTCTGGTATTAAGGACTCTTCCTTTCTGTTAATCAAAATTAAATATCCAAAATCTCCCTGGATTTATTCTGAAATGGAGAACTGGTTTGTCACACATTGCTCTGTCCTGTCTGTTCCATATTTACATTGAATGAAGTGTGATTTGAGAGTCAAGGCTCTTCATTTAATTGAAATCATTATAGGCCCTCCTCAGTGCTACAAAATATATCAGAGCAACCAAAATATCTGATAGGTAAGACTTTTTTCCTTGGACAATTTTATGTTTTAGTATTCAGCAAAAGTGACTGACTAAAGTAGAATTTCATGTAAATCCTTTGTTTTCCCTTTGACAGCATTAGCATGTCATGTCCAGTGAATGCTCTGATAAAGTGGGAAATAGGTAGCGCTTCCTTTCTATCATTTTGCCAGTCTTTCCATACATAGATGAAAGTAACTGAACCCTATTTGAGATTTTCTGAAAAAATGCCAAGTACCACTGATGATTTTTCATCTGATGCTGATCTTGTAAGCAGTTCACCACAGGTGAGAACTGCCATGAAGAACTGCTGACAGTAGCATATACTAGTTACTGCTGGAGTTGAAAACTATGTGCCAGTATCATCATTAAAAATAGAACACAGACAGTGCTGGAAAATGTTGTCTTGAAGAAGCTACGTGTCATGAAAACAGTTTGTGTTCATCAGGCTGATTTGCACGGTGGGTTCTTGGGAAATGACAGTGACAACATTGCTCTGGCAGAACAGTTAGTCGTGTTATGGAGCAGGTGGTGAACAATGAAGTTTGAATATGGTCAGTGTGGGCTTTTTGCTAAATATAGCCATCTTCTGCTTAATTGCATGTTGGATATGTTTTCCTTTTATGAAGTATGATAGTAAAACCACCTGTGGTTGGCATTTTGATAAGGAAATTAGAGTGGCATGTAGGCTTGCATCTCAGCACATTGGCTTCTGCTTGTAACGTGGGACTTGCTAAGGAAATCAGAGCATGATTTCCAGTTCTGCCACGGATTCTGTGAATAGCCCTGAGCAAAATACTTGGTATCTCTTGGGCTCTGTTCTCTTTCTGTAAATGGGAATAACAATGAACACTTTCCACTACATTCTACTTATTTTGTTGGCTTCAAAAGAGATCTTCAAACTGAAGACTTCTTAAAACTTACAAATACCACAAGATTTATAAATCACTTGACAGCCCACATTGTACATTGATGATCTGTTAAATATATATGCATATATATGTGTATATACGTATATGTGTGTGTGTGTGTATTTCAAGGGACCAGAAGAATTTGAATTGATTTTGAGCTTCTTGAAATAACATTTTATTTGATTTGCTAAAGTTTCTGTTATGCTCATGGGTATGAAATGAAGAGCCTGATGTCCTTGATGGAGGCAGTGGTTTGGTAGAAAAGTTTACAGTGAAAAAGAGAACTGCAAGTCAGATTTCATTTTAATTTTTAAAATTGTCATTAGATTTTATCTTTACTGTTTTAGAAACGGTATAACACTTCTAGATTCTAAGGCCATAAGCACTGCTGTGCTGAATGTTTGATGTTGGCTGGTTAGCAGCAGCAGTGTAAATGTTACGGTGAAGAACACAGAGGAAACCATAGTAAGTATGGTAGCACAGCAACATTTCTTTTCTCTGTTTTCACAATTAGGAAAATAGCTTTTTTTTTTTTTTTTTTTTTTTTCTTTGAAAAGCATTCTTTATTTAAGCTTTTCATTGTTGTGCCTTCACAAATGCCTGAGCTGGGCTCAGTGCACTGGTGGGCAGCCTTCACTTGCACACTGCGCTTCCACTGAAGCCAGAATTCTATTTTTTTGTAGAGAAGCATATGTAATTTTTATAGACAGGTTCAGTTACGTTTTTACACCTGATGTGTGTGGGGAAAGAAAATGACAACAATATCCACTCTTGCCAATTTGGGAAGGAAAGGAATCCCTTTTTGAACCAAGCTACCTTGTTTGGTGCTGGCTTAGAAAAGTCTTGAATTGACTCTGAAGTCCTCCAGAATCAGGAAGTTATTCCATAACTTCACCATTTGAGCCCCTGCTGAATATTTCTTACCTCTTTTTCATATGGTTGAAAAATGTTATTATTTCTGCACAGAATATCATGATGCCTTTTACAGAAATGGAAAATGCATCTCCAGTAAGTATATTGTGGAGCTTGCTTAAAAATACACCGTAGTTTTTATCAGCAGGGACTTTTATAGAAATCTGTTGTAGTTTACACCAGGGAGGATAGCAAAGCACAGTATGTCTGACAGTGTGCTGATGAGTTAAACTCTCACTGAAGATTAATAGTTGATAGTGCTTAGAATTCAGCTGGATGAAGCTTCTAATTGTCACTGTAATAAGAAATGTGTGCATATTTACTGCATTTTCCCTTTTCTTTGATAGTCACAATTATAACTATTTGTTAAATCCTTCCCATTCTCCTACTCCGCTGACCTCAATTCTGTATATGATATAAAACATTACAAATACTGTTAATTCCAAGAGTATGTATTTTTCTTTTCTTTTCTCTTCTGTTTACTGCTTGCTAATTAAATTTTGTAGGTGGCAGTTTGAAATCTTAGTGGGACATGTCATGTGACTGCTAATGCTCTGCAGATCTCTATTACATAACCTTTAAGTAGTTTGGGAAAATGTGCTTGTGTCATACTGGGCCTGACATAAGGCTCGGTCTGAAGCCAACAGTCTGATAGTGTTGTTTTTCATATATATATATATATATATATATATATACACACACACAGAGCAACTGTAGAAATCTTGTGATGGTTTGTTCTGGCACAAGATTTGTGCCCTCAGCTGTCAGGCCAATTTCCTTCCCTGCAGTGCTTTGCAGTCTGCATTTTCTGCCTTTCCTTTAGGACAGAAGAGGGGAGGAGTTAGATTTAAACACTGACATAGCAGGTAATGATTACGTGAATATTAAATGTAATGTGCTAGGATCTGCTTTCTTTTCCTGGTAAGTTTGTTCATTTTAGACTTGAAGTGACCGGAGTACAGAACAAACACAGAAAACATCTTTATCTCTCTGACCCCTTCCCCTGGCTATGAATCTTCATTAAACTCTGGTGCATTATGCAAAATGAAAACATAAATCAATAGAGAAGTTTAAAAAAAAAAAATGCTGTGCAGGGATGATCAATTTTTAATGCATGGAAATTCATTAGGTTGCTGTTCTGCAGGAGCATTTTTATAAGTGACAGCGATGTCTCTACTAAGAATTATAGCTTATCTCTCTTTTCCTGAATCAGCACCATCTTTTGGTCCTACTTTGCATAGTTTCACATTTTTGTTGCCTGAAATGTGTTTATATGCTATCCAGTGCAGCTTAAGCACTTCACTGTTGACTGACCAGTGCTGTTCCCTGGAGAAAGTAAATCTCATTCTGGTTTCTTGGCCAAGATGTGGGTCTTATCTGGGGCTCTGATACTTGATATTCTGTGTGCTCAGAGCAGGTCAGAGGAGATCTTTTGTGCCTCAGCATTTTTAACTGCTGGGAAGGCTCAGTGACCAAGGGCTCCTGGAGCCTTGCAACAAGAGTTGCAGTTAAGAACTAGGAACAGGTAGTTATGATGTTGGGTGGTGTGAGTTTGTTTTTTTTATGAAGATATTTTGTAAGTTTATCATTTCTTATTGAAATGTGATTTTGTGCTTCTGCACTTTGTTTTGCCTGTGATTTGCAATAGCTCTTCTCACTAAAAGCTCTTTGCAGAGCTCTTAAGAACAATTAAAAATGATTTCCCATCATTTTGCAGCTGAGAAATTTTCAAAGTACTTCAGGGTTTTTTTGCTTAAGATCTTTCAGCTGGATCAGTGGCAGATGTATGGATATTGTTTGTGGAGCCATGTCCAAAGCATTTTCCACAGCACTGGTTCTTTTAATTAAATGTTGGATAAGAAGGGAGGAGGGATAAGTATTGATATTTTTTAAAAAGCTTCCTTTTTTTTTTTTCACTTTAAATTAATTGACTATTTCCTATGTCGTACTCATAGGAAACAGTTAGGAAATTGATAATTACTATTTTTAAATTACTGCTGTTGTAAATCATGGAGGCTATAGTCTGTCAGTTTTCCAAATGGCTGCTTGCTTACATGCAGGGTATACTGAAACTACAAACGTTTCATTGCAGGTGGGAGCCTCTGTTTTTCAGCTGTCTTAAATTATCTCTGTAAAGAAAAAGAAAGCTTCCTGTTTCTAGGCTACTGCCCCTCCACAACTAACATTCACAAGTAAGCACAAAGAACTGTCCTTGACATCAAATCCGCCTTGAGGATAAAAATGTTTTGTTTGTGGTGTGCAATAATTGCCAAGAGGACAATTTTCATAGCAATCATGGATCTTTAGAAGGAAAAAAAATATACAGATCTGAGACATATAGCAGTATGTAATTTATTTTTACTATCTGCAACAGCCATTAAAAGTATAATTGGTGACACTGTCTAGGAAGAATAGTGCATGTGCATGAGCTGCATTGCATCTAAAATTCCACGTTGTTCCAATTACTGGAGTTTCTTAATTTGTATCAATAACTGCAGGGCTTAGAAGATTTTTATTTGTAATGGCTCAGAGCAGCATATCTTCTTCAGAAAAGTTGTAAATCTCCCCTCGTGTGTGAACCTTACTGTTCTGATCCAGTGTGCATGGGAAGTAACACTGGGAAGTAATTTTTATAGTTCCATTGAGTCTCCTTTGTGGAAAACCTGCAAAGTCCCACAGGAACATTCAACTATCTCTATACATCATTATTGGGTTGATAATAGAATACTGTTACATAAATCATAAAAGTATCAAATAAGTAATTTAGGGAAATTATCACATCCTATTCAGTATCGTGTATCACTTAAAACTGCCACATGTTTGAAAGGAGAGGAGAGCAATGTTAGACACAAGTGCTGTTCTCCCCCTGCTTATCACGCTCAGTCCTGCTGGCACCAGCTGTGTCTGCAGTGGGCAGCTCTGGCCTCGCCTCATGGGGGCCCAGGGCTCACACCTGGGTTCAGACACCTGTGTGGTCATTTGAGAAATGGAAAGTCCCCTGTGCACACACATTTGCCAGCTTCTGACAGTAACATTTGGCTTCAGCTTCTACTTTCTTGAAAAGCTTCAGAATTTTCCATGGATGTTTTTGGGGAAAGATTCAGGGGAAGGTGGATATCAGTGGTGCAATGGTGGTTTTGCTGCTTCCATTTCGGTAAGTAAGAGTCATTGGAACTTCTTTCACTTGATTGATGTATGAGATTCTGGTAGTAATTCTCCTTTCTAGAAAGGATCCTAACCTGGTTTTAAAACAAAGAGCTTTAAAGAAACATTCTGTGTTTTCTAAAATGAGTACTGTACAGTGCATGTTAAGAATAAATTGAATTTGCATCTGTAAACTTTGTAGCAGAACCTTTTCAAGTTAAAATAGCAAGTAAACCATGTCTTAAAATAAATACATGTGCCACGGTCATGTGAAGGGAGAATGCAGAGCAGGCAGGGATGGCAGTAGTTTATCTTTTTTTGCGAGGATGGGCTTTATGGTTAAAAACTGTTGAATGCATTGTTCTATGGACATACTGTTGTAGGTTTTACAGATTCATGTGGTGCACTTTCAGCTGGAGTTTTCACAGGGCGTGCATACGTTGTCTTACTGCACAGGTGTTTTGTAAGAATGATTATCAAACCCATTTGTTCTAAAGGGAACATGATTTCTCCAGGTTTCTGCAACAAGTTGGTGTTACAGTTAGTAAAATATGAGAGACTTTTCAGTTCTTTACTTTCCTGATGCAGAAAGTAAAAACAACAGAAAAAAAATACAACAGAATAATAATAATAAAAAAAAGACCCAACCAACAGAACAACACACAAAATTGCAGAAGTTGTATACACTGCATACAACTGGTAGAAATACAAGTGCTTGTAGTTCCCTAGGAGAAGATAGCAACAATGTCAGTCTTGCTGTGCAGATAGTGCTTCTTAGTCCCTTCCTTTCTACAATGTATGCAGAACTCAAGAATAGGGTTATCAAGAAAATGCAATATGCAACATGGCTTACATTGCTTGGAAATCTCCCTCTATGTTGCCAGCAAATGTTTTCTTTTGATATCTCAATGAGAAGTTTTCTTCATTTGTTGTATTATGGGATTCAGTTGGTTCCCCTCCTCGTTTGAGAATTTAGTAGTTTGTAACATAAACTCAGTATTGTGTACAACTCAGTTTGATCACTTAGGATTCTGCTGTGGAGTTAACCTGAATTCAGTACTCCAAAGCTTTCTACATTAGATTATCTAGCCTTTTATCAGGAGCTGAATTCATGTCTATATGACAAATTATATATATATTATATAAATATGACTACAAATGATTACTGATGACTTATTCTTTTAGTTTACATAGTATAGGTATATGCATTTGGGTTTAAAGTCTTCAGCTGTTGTTTGTAGAGGTACTATGACTGGGATCTGAGCTAAGCATGTCTGTGATGATGGATGGATAGGAATCTGATATATATATGTATCTTAAAATATATATATATGTATCTTAATCTGATGGGGAATTCTCCTGTTCCTAAGATCTTGCAGGGAAACAAGAGATCACTGGATGTTTCTAGGGAATGGTTCTTTCTGAGAAAATCAGGCCAGGATCTGTCTTTTTTTATTTAGGATTTAGAAGACAAAAGTGTATTTCAAGACTTCCTTTCTTCTTATATGAACAGTGGCTGGATTTTAGCATACTGTCTGCACTGGGAATTTATTAATATAATTACTGAAGCTATGTATAGTTAAAACATTGAAGGAATTGGGATGATAGCAAGTGTGATCAATGTAAAAAAGACCTTCTACAGCAGAATTAGCCTTTACAGTCTGAAGCATTCTTAGTTTCTTTCCAGTACGTTTCTCTACACTTGCCAGCAGCATGTGGTTGTTGAGGACTTAAAGGAGATGTGATGTTTCTTTTTCTGTTTATTCATATATTCCAGTCTTTGCAGTAATGACATTCCTGCAGAAGTAAAGTAGGATGTGCACTGATCTGCAGTGTTAAAGGTAAAGAAGAGGAAGGTCAAAGTAAAAATTGTACTCTAATTTCTCTGGTTGTTTGTTCTCATCCTTAAGAAAGGATATAGCAAAACAAGGCTTTGTAACAAATCACTTAATATATTGTGGTGCTCCCTTTAACATGCCCTATCAAGGATTTAGCAACCTATTTACAGGCCTTACAAATCTGTCACTTGGGAAGTGAAACTTTCACAAGCTGACTCACTCTCATTCTCTCCTCTCACCTACGGCCGTTTCTCTGTCATGTACACCATGACATGATGTATTTTACTGATGTCATATACTAAGTGCATCTTGTCAGCCTGACCTTCTTCTTACATTCCTTAGCGGCTTGTGAACCAAGGAATAGTGGAGGATCTACAGACAGATAGGTTACTGGGAATGTGATGGCTAGCAAGGCCTGTTCCAGAGGAATTAATGAAGCTGTTCATGAGCCAACAGTAGCCTTGGCCTTTCCTGTTTTGTGACCTGATTACCTTGTTCTTGTTGCTGACTCTTGGATAAAAGAAGCATCTTTCTCTGTACTTATGTGTACAGTTGCAACATGATTGTGGATTCTATATTCTCATATAGAATGGATAGTGCCCTGAACTTCTCAGCTGCTAACTTACCAACTGAAATATTGACTTAATGAAGATTTCTTGTTAGTCATCTCAGGATGTGTGAGGTCATACAGTCAATGCTACCTCAGCATATGTACCAATAGTTAGAAATACGTGACACTTGCTTAAGAGAGAGAAACAAAAAAACCTCTCAGTGCAAATTCAAGAAGGAGCTTAAATTTGTGGAGCTTCAGGCAGAAGATTTATATTAATAAGTTATAGTGGCAATGATAAAGAAGTAAGATATCTAGGAGAACCAGAATCTGGTTATGAGGAAGAATATTTGAAGCTTCAAGGTATCTTCAGAGTAACTATATTCCTTAAATGATGGAAAGCAGAAAATTGAAGTGGATTTCAGTTTCATTAACTGGATCAAAGGGGAACGGTAGATGTGCCCTGCATTATCATCCTTTTGCTTGTAAAGTATGCAGATGGGGATTGGAGGAAAACAGACAGTCATTTAACTGATCTTCATGTGATTTAACAGGAAAATCCTTTTCAACCCAGGCCATTCTATGATAAGTCAAAATAAATTTGTTCTCACTTCCTAGACTTAATTCTGGAACTATGATTATTTAGCCATTTAACTTGCCTTTACTCAAAGAGCTCCCCCAAAAAAGGACGAGTCATCAGCGACTGTAGGCACAATTTCATGTGAAATGAATATATAAACAGAGATGTGAGGTTTCAGTGAACTGAGAAATGACCGGTAAGAAAAGCAAGTAGGAAGTCAAAGTAAATTTGCTTGTAGCTCTATAAAGAAAAGAGACTAGTTATAGCACCAGTCAGAGAGAGGTTGTGACCAATAGCCAGCGGTCTGTCAGTGTGGTGCTTTAGTAATATGTGATAAAAAAAAAAAATTAGCTGGAGAAAAAAGCTTTCTTTTTTTAGTATCTGTCATATAGTAGAGGTGAACTACATGCTAGGACTGCCCAGTTTTCCATAGGCTGTAAGAATGCCCAGACAACTAGATCCAATTTAGGTGATCATGTACCTCTAAGATAAATGTTATGCCTTAGAGATTTAAAAATAAAATTTTGTTTAAGAATGTGATTCAGTTTTAATAATAATAAGCACCAATTATCTGAATAATTGTTCTTTATTATTATATCTGTATAATTTGAATAAATTTGGGAAAATTTATTTCATGTCATAACTTAAATGTAGATGATCCAAAATTATTTCTATCTGAAAAAATGATTGTTTCTCAAGCGGTGGGTAGGACCTGAAGGCTGCAGTCTGATGTTGATGCTTCTCTCTCTGATGTTAGAATGAAGCAGTCCTATTTTATACTCTGCAGGCTGAAAATCTCTTTTGATTAGCCCATTAGTGCATGGCCAGAATGACAGATTATTCACCTGTAGAGTTAAAGCTGTGGACTGCAGTGTTTTTGGAATGCAGGGGAAAGCCTGCAGTGCTCAGGTGGCGGTGCTGTAGGACTAGTCTGTTTGTTAATGTTTTTGGCTGCATATATAGGCACAGATCCAGCAAGGCTAATGCCAGAGGACTTGCACTTGGAAGAAAAAAGCACAAAAAAATACAGCGTTTTTTCTCTGCAGGTTCACTTTCTGTTTTGGCAGATACATTTAAACTTAGTCATAAAGTCATCTATAACTATCAACAGAGACCAGGTACCAGGTGATCACAGAATTAACAGAGGTACTGCTGTTTACCACATACGTTGTTGGAAGTATTACATGTAGGAGAGAATAGAAAAATTGTGGACTCTGCAACAGAAGCTCAAGTTGTTGTTTGTCTAGTGATAGGAGACTGTTTTTGCCAAAATTATACATTTTCTTTTGCCAAAATGGGGATGTCAAACTCAAGACTATTTGGCTATTGAAAGGTACCAGCTGTTACCAGATGCCTTCTGGCTTTTGTTTGGGTTTGAGAATTCTTTAAAGAGACAAATCTTTAGCTTCTGTACAGTTCTTTATGTCAAAGGGAGTTAGATATCCTTCTGACTGTCATTTTCTTATGAAAAGCCACCTCAAATCCTTTCTAAAAGATTTGCATTTTATGTCGCTAATAACTTTGGGCTTAAAGAGCTGATTCTTCTTAGAATTGTGGTGATATCATTCTAGGATCATGCCAATAAGAAAGGTATTGATTACATGCATGCGAATGAAAGAAAAATTGGTGTGGCTGATACATAAAGAAGAAAGGGCAAGTAAGAAGGGCAGGAATAGATACTGTGGCTCATTTATACCAAATCTGATGCCCTAAACTGCACTGCCTCTGTGTTGAAATTGGACAGTAGTGGTAGAGTTTAAAATATTGTTTTTAGAAAGACCAAAGCTTTAGCTAATTTTTGTTATTTTCTTTTGGGAGGAAGTAGTTCACTTTGCCAGGTAGTTTGATTGTCAACTAAAAATAATGAATTTATGTATTTATTTATTTATTTTACAATTGTGTTCATTTTTGGGGCTATGTGCACTGTTGCTTAGCAAGTTGTTTCCTTGTGTCATCTGTCTGTTTTTATTATGCTGGTGATGCAGACTATGAGATGTTTCTGTTCCATTGCTCTGATTGCATGCCTGGATAGCCTCCAGTGCATTCTATTGTTCTTTCTTTGATTTGCAAGTGACAAGTGAGCTCTAATTTTTAAATTTATTTATTAAAAACTCTAAACAACAATCTTCCCACTCACAATCAAGTTCACTATTCTTCCAAAGCTGAATCTGTGTAATTAATCCTCAAGCTAAACTTAGCATTTTCAGTAGCGTTTGCTTTCTATTCCCTGTCATAATGGGCATTGTTCTATCTGGCTAAGACTGGGAGGATATTTGAACAGAGATGAAAGGAATCAAATACCATCATTGAGTGGATGTACTGATGTGGACAATTAGGTAACTCTTCCAATTTCCATATCTTACCTATAGTTTTTTATCTACTGAGATATTTGTGTAATCTGCCATGGCTATGGCACTCCTGTGGCTCCATACCATTATATTTTATTCCCAAACTGCTTGCTGTGAATTATTTTTTCCTCTTTACACAGAGGCCGAATGAATTATGCAAGGTCAGTGGTTATGTGTGTAGAACCAGGAAGTTGATCTGCATCCCCTGAATCTCACTCCTGTGCTCTCATGACAAACATTTATTACTTGTTTATTCTTCCTCATTCATCTTAGGAAAGAGGTGTCAGTCACCAAACATTTGTCATTAGCAGTCTAAGCTAGTGGATCAAGCCTTATTATTAAAGGACACAAGCTTGTCACATCTAGCCTAGAAAGTGAGTTGCACATTTGCTTGATTATTTGAGTATGATTAGAGCTTATTTTCCAAAGCAGGAAGTGTTTTGTTAGTTGAAATCAACAAGGTCTTCTGTAGTCAACCTCTTAGAGGGTTCAGTTTACCTCATCACCACCTCCTCGTTGTTACTCTGTTGTTACACTTCGTAGTTGTTACGGTTCTGCACATCTACCTCATGGGGAAAATTAAAATTCAAGAGCTCTTGAAGATAAAAAGAGCTCTAGAATGATTGTCAAGTACCTGAAAGCCCCAGAGTATGGATTAAAGATTTCTGTCCCATTTTCCTCTCTTCCAGGAGAGGGCAGTGACAATACATCAGTCATTTTGCAGTGTTGTATTTAAAAACTGAAAGTGAGCTTCCTTCAAGATGGTAGACGTTGTGAGTGACCTGTCTAAAACACTGAGTACTGAGATAGATTTTAATAAATGAGTTAAAATGTAACATGTAGAAAATAAAGTAGATGGATTGACACTGAAATCCGAGCTAGTCAGGAATCCAGAAATTTGTGTGAAATGCAAATCCTATTCTATGGAACCTAATGTTAAAAATCCCTGGCGCTGGCATCTGGGCAAGTGAGGAAAAAGAGTTTGTGATTGTTATCTTCTAATTAGAGTTAAAATACTGCCTTTTTACTTCAAGCCATTATTGTCCCATTTTCCTGCAAAATATAATTCAAATAAATTAATTCAGATATTCTTTTTTACACCAATGCTGATCTCTGAATCCTGTGGCACACAAATGTTTTCCTTTGGAAGGCCATGACTGCAAAATGGAATGATGGATTTTATACTGAATCCAATGTATGACGTGAATCCTTACATGATTTATTGTCTTAAAAATGATATCCTGATTGCCTGTAACCTGAAATGCGTTCAGAAAGTGGTAGAAATCACTATGCAAATCCAGCAGGTGTCATCAGTGGAATATTTTGAGGTGTTGGCTTGTTTTACCAATAAAAATAGTTCATTATATACTTCAAAATCACTGAAGAGGAAATAGCATTTCTTTTGAAATACATTATGCAATTATCAAAGGCAAAGTTTGAGTCCAAAAAATTCCAATACCATGGAAAAATTAGAGTTGATTACTATGCAGGTAGTGATCTTTTCTAAAAAGTGATGGAATGAGCAGCACCAGCAACAGGATACATTTGTTCTCAGTCTGCTGCTTGAGCCTAAACCAGAGATTCATACCCTTCAGATATTTAAGGACTGCTTTAATAGGGTCACTGATGGAAACAGTTTAAATGTAATGATGATGTAATAATGTAAAGATGTAATAATTTATCTTGCAGTTCCATCCATTTCAAACATCTGGCTTTATTGCAAGATAGCTCTTTAAATATCTTTATCTAAAAATATTATTTCACCCATATAAGCATGTGATATTCTGTTCTCTCTAGTTATAGGATGGTGTTTTGTGTGACAGAAAGGTAATTTAGTAAATGGACAAAATGGAAATATTCTCTATTGTGTCTTTGAGGCGTATTTGGGCTTGTGAAAAGGAGGGGAACACAGGCAAAGAGTGGCAGAATAGACAGCCCTTGCACATCTTGCTGGTATGCTGTTGGCTTTTGATTCATGTTATCTGTCTTTTCATGTAGGAAGAATTTAATGTAAGTTCTCAGAGTCTTCTTGCATTGCTTATGGTGTCAAACAGAATAAATTGCGTGCAAAGAATCTGTAATTTCTGTGGATTTCAAACTAGAGGGACACATGTGTATTTAGTTTAATTAAAAGGACTAAAAGCCAGGAAGGAAGGGAGATTATGTAGCAAGAACCCTTAATCTGCTGAGATATTGTACTGTTGATAGTAGTCAGTTAAAAGATGCAGCAGGTTCTGGAAAATTTTTTGCAGTGTGTCTCTGCTTTACCATATTTGCAGCTGCTTCTCCTCCCATTTTTTTTTCTTTTTCTTTATTTCTTTAGAAATGCTCACAGAAATGATGCATAGTTCCATCTACTGCTCATTGTTCTGTCACTTGATTTGAAATTATTATTTTCACTTTTTTGGCAGCTATTAAGAGTTTGAATTTCTCTTCTGTGCCTGTGTCCCATGACAGACCACAGAAGTAAGAGGTTACGGATCACCTTGTGCATCCTGACTCAGATGTCATTAAAATGCCATGTTTTAATACTCTTTTCCTTCACATTTTCATGAATATTTTCATTTTCCTATGTTGTACACGAGCAGCTGTCTCACAGCTCTCAACCTGCAAATGCAGCTCTCCCTTGCAAGTATTTAAATGATAGCTCAGCTTTCAGACAGAGTACACCACTGCCAAAGATCAGGCCTTCTGACCTTGTCCAAATTTGCTCAGTGAAATAGGATTCCTTTGGTCCTGGGATGTTATTGTTTACTTATTTCTTCTTTTTCTATTTGAAGAAGAAGTTTGCATGTGGAGCAGGTGTTGGCACTTCTCATTCTTATTGCTGATTTGCTTTTGGTACGTTTATTCTACTGGCTCATAAACATCACTTGAAAACTTTATCCGTTCAAATGATGCTAGAAAGTTCTGTTAGTTATGCATGAGAAAATAAAAAATATAATTAAAGTAATATATCATTTTGATTCTTTATGAGAGAAATTTCTTGTAATTTCTTATCTGTAGCAGCATAATTTTAAGCAAACAAAACAGAAGAGGAAATATGCCTGGACCAATGGGAAAACTTGCTGCTCTAGATTTATATATTTGATGTTTCATAGCCTTCTGCATTCCTAAGAGATCAGTTCCTGCTTAACACATCAGAAAACTTAGGAATAATTTAAAAGCAAAGAGCATAGTAGCAATGCTGCTTACTTCACGGATAGAAAAGGGCAGATTTTGTCCTTGGTGTGGCAGAGATTTTGCCTTAATCTGAGCCTGAAAGTGAGTTTTGATGATCGCACGTTTGGAGAGAAAGGAGTAAGATTTAAAAAAAAATAAAGGAAAAACCAGAATAACTCCCAAACTGTAAGATCTAATGATCTAATCTGTAATGATCAATTAGATCATCTGTAATGATCTAATGATCAGGAAGATATGGCTGCACTGTCTGCTGTATTGCAATAATGATAAAACACAAAAAAAGCTTTTGGCTCTCTTATTTGAAATATAATAATTAAGGAAAAGAATTCATATAGAGGAGCTAGTTCAAGGACAGATAAAGGCTATTATTAGTCATTCCAATTTTCCCAGGCCACTGAAGACTAGCTCTTGGCCTTTGTACCCAGTTGAGGAGTTCAAATGCGTAAGTTGATCTTAGCAACTTCTTAGGAACAGAGACAGGTCCTTTCCTGGCTGTGATCACATGCTTACCCAGTAAGAAAGATTCTGCAGGTTAATGGAGAAACATGCAACTTCATTGGAATAGTACTATTGTTGCAAAATTATTATTAATCTTTTCTATTAAAATACCGAACATCAAAAGCACAGTGTTACGTTAGGTGTTGATATTGAGCAATTACTTATCGATGCAGTTCTGTTTAGAAGAAGGTCCGGTAGGTGTTCCACACTTTTTGAATGCTTATGTGTTAATAAACTTCTGGAGTGAATGTTTAGCCAGTTTAGCCAGCGATTCCACTGACACATATTCAGAGGTAATGTTCTTGAAAAGTACAAGCACTGCTCGGCAAGAACGTTTACATCTGTGTTATCAGCATTATTTTAATCCAAAATACAGCATCATTCCAGCTACTATGAAGAAAACTATTCTAGCCAAAACCAGGACGTACGTATATTTAAAAGGAAGTATTGTTTGCAGTTCTTAGAGTAGAGATTAAGGCCTGCCAAATGCTATGGAAGCTCTTGTACTGGCCTTATCGTTCTGCAAGTTGCTCTTAGTTTCTGTGCATCGATAAATGAGTGGACATAGCTATAGAGTTGATTAAAGAAGGGGCATAATTAAGGGTTGTAATTTTAAAAAGTGCAGAAAATTACAATGGAGTTGAAAATTCAAAATGAGTCTGTGTGATGTAAAGGCTAATGGTGCTAAGGCAGTAATCTCTATGAAATAATTGATTCCACAGCCATTTGTCTTTTCTAATAAGATTAAGGACCAAGTGGCGTGATCTTGCTAATTGATTGTTTTGTGACTTTGAAATATGAAGTAATAGTACAAAACTAGTGATTTTTCAGTCCACCAGGAAACTGTCAAGTCACCGGTCAAATACCATCAAAATATTTCTCTATTCTCAGTTGAAATAAGGGTGGAGGTACTATTTAACTTAATACCAGAATATTAAAACAAACATATGTTGCATGGGTTGAAAGGATATCAGGAGCTGGATTTTCCAGATGGTATTTGAGATATTTTGTGAGGACAAACTAACCACTGCTGGTGCCAAACCTGCTACTTAGACCATTTCTAAGTCATCATGGCTTCCTCAGACAAAACTCCATATTTCTTTCCCCCCACACAGATGTTTTTCTGTGACAGCCATGTTTCTAGTGAATATTACACTGATGTTCCTCACCAATGAATCACCTGTGTTGTGCTTTTCTTCCTATATTCCAGTCTGAGAAAATATATGCTCTCTTTTCCTGTAGCCAAGTACAGTTCTTAGAGTGCAAGATCAAGGAGTAGTGTAACTGAAGAGCAAAATGCATTCAGAATTAGAAAAAATAGGTATGCATTGTTGTGGTTAACAAGCTCAAAACTGAAATGCTTGGTGTTTTTCTTTTTGAATCCTTTGATTAACAGTGAGCATGTTATTGAAGAGAGGTAATAATTTTGCAAGCGATTAAAGGATTTTTTCTTCCTCAACCAGCTATTTTTCATAATTCCTTAAGACTTGCTTCTTAGATGATAGCAGTATTATGAAATCGTTTTCCTGTCGTAGAAAGCATGTTCCCTCTTCTCCATTCTATCCTTTGTTTTTGTCCATGTAACTTACAGATAACCTCAGTTATACTCCTGTGTCTTTGGCCATATAGAGCAGCTGATTTAGATAAGACTTGGTGGTAGAAAAGAGTTGTAATAAATACTGGCTTTTTTGCATTGAAAAACTGAAAACAAAAATAACTGCAAAATGCACAGAATGCTGTTTTATTTTTTATTTGTTATTTTTTTCTGGTGGCAAAGCAGTCCAAAGAGCACAGTGTGTGTATATGTGCGGTGTTTGGAAAGGTGGCTGCCTGCAGCCAAATTACTGCACTGTGACCCTGTCAGATCTTATAAACTACACAAGGTTAGGAATGTGTAGGAAAATAAGGAACCACCCCCAGAAGCTGCAGACAGTTGTGCTGAAAAAATTATAGCATTCAGTGTTTCCTTGGGCTTTGGTTTTGGATCAGTACCAGTACTTCACTGCAAATCTAGGAGGAACTGTTGGGATCTTCTGGAAGTAGTTGTGATATTGTCTTTTAGGTAAGATGCAGTACCCTGGTATTGTTTTTTTTAAGGTCATGAAGATCCCATTACTTTTTGCATTCAATATTATAATATTGTGCTTGTTTCAGTTCTGGAATGGTAATTCATCTGAATTGTTATGCACACCTTCAAATCAAACTGCAGTAATTTCAAATTTTTTTGGTTGACTGCATCTATTTTTGCTTTCACTGGCCATAAGATTCAGAAATTGTATTTCCTGACATTTTGCAAGAACCACTGGGTTTTACATCAGCCATACTCACTGAGCAGCATTTCAATCATGAACGAAATGAACTGTGCTTCTGTAAGAAATTTTACATGAAAGCAGTTTTCACCCAAGTGAATGGGTGCTATGCATAGGTATAGATACGTGTTCTTCTGTAAGTCCTGTGACATCTGTATGGAATGGGAAAGTATGTTATACTGCCTACTTAAATGTGGATCTCACCTAGTCCTGAAAATGAGGTGTTTCCCCTCTGGAAAGACTAGAATTTCAGAAGACCGTGGCATTACTGTAACAAAATGGGATGGAGCCCTTTGGCTGTGTTTTGACTGAAAATCCTGGGTTTGCATGCCAAGCTTTGAGCACTTCAGAAACTCTTCTGTTCTAGTGCAGCAGTGAGCCCTCACCTCCAAGACCTTTGCCTGTAAAATACTTTACTAGCCAGTGATGCAGTCCTTGCAGCGTTCTATTACTGGCAGGTGTGACTATGCTTTCCTTCTTTTGTTTTTGTTCTTAAGAAATAATGTGCCCTCTGAGAAGTGAACTTTGATAAACTCATTGATCGCATAAAGTGACCTTCTCTAAACACATATTTCCTTAACAAAATATACTTGTTATGAAACAGTGTTCTTTAGCAGTAAGCTTGCACTTTAATGAGTCATTCAGATAAACAGGTTCCAGTGAAGATTGAATTACGATGCTATTCAGCTGACACAAAGCAACCACTAGTTCTTCTCAGGAAACTCATGAATAAATAAAAGATGTTTTGCTGTCAGGCCCAAGTCTAACTAAAATGTAAGGGTTCATGCTTTTCAGTGTGATTTCCATGCTCTGCGAGTACAGCCTTGATGTTACCATCAGAATTAGATTGGTGATGAAGATATTTGACATTATGTAAGTAAAGACATTTAAACAGAGATAGAAATGTGGGGGTATGAGTGGAAGTATCTATCATTAACTCAGAACAATCTGTTGGATAATAACCTATGATATTTAGCTTGTGCATATATGGTACAATTCATATGCCTTGCCATTTTGCATGTGGAGGGGCCATATACAAAAGTATTTTTAGAATTCAATTTTAGTGAAAAATGTTTAGAATATTTCAAAGGGCTTATTTATGCTTACCGTCTTCCAAAACCAATAAATTTCTTGCAGGATGTTATGTATTCTGTTGTTGCATTGCTGTTTTTTTTAATCATGATTTCAGACAGATGTTTATTGTTCACACTTACATTTTGTGTTCATTTTGTAATTACTGTTGAACAGTCAGTCTCTAGTGTATGTAATGAATAATGTGCTGCACATGTTTTAATTCAAGGGATAGCCTGCTGAATATGCACACAAATCTACTGTACACATGCACTGCTCAAATACAGTGATGGTCATTGTGCATATTTTGGAAATACTCTACCAAACTGAAACTCTAGAGGTGATTTAACCATACCAGTAAAAGCACACTTTAATCACAGTGTTGTAAGTTGCATCTCATTATTCATTTATTTTTTTAAATAAACCTATTTCTGATCCTTTTCTAATGGAAAGAGTTCCAGCTCACCTGTGTGTTACTATTCATGAAGTGGATAATCCCATAGATACCCTTATGTTGTCAATTTCAACACTGATACATTAGCAAGCCAGATTCTGGGAATAAGAGGAACAAATTTATTGTATTTGTGCTAGTTTTTACACGGACCTCATTTGTTTGAAATTATAACAGTACTGATACTGAATTCTGTCTACTCCAATAATTAATGGTCTTTATAGTGTCGTTTTATAACTGTAGTTTTCTTGTTGGTAAGAAAAGAAAATGCTAAGCAAAGGATTAAATATTTTTGAAATAGCACCAAACTCTCTTAAGATTTGGCAGAAACATGTGCCACTTCAAATTATATTTCCTTGAAAATGTAGTCTGTTTGTCTTTAAAGAAGGATTTTGCTGACTCCTTCCAAAAAGCTTTAAAATATCAAACCTAAAGACGCCTCTTAAGCACTTTGTAGGTGAGCTGACAAAAAAAAAAACAAAAAACAAACACCGCAGGGTTTCTAGTGGTACTTTGTGTAAGGCTGATGTCAAACTTCAGTCTTTTCGCTTGCCTGACATTGTCTTTAGTGCATTGTTTCTATTATCCCTTTCAAGAAGTTTTCAGGGTAACTTGCAGTGAAAAACATGTTAATGAAACACACTGTTGTAAGAAGGGTAAGTGCTAGTCAGCTCGTACAAACGCAGTTTAAACACACTGGTCACTTATTTGTTTTGTTTCTCTGTACACAGATTGGAAATGATCCATCATGCCTGCAGTCTGCAACTTCAGCATGCACATCTGATCAGGTTGAACTTATAGAAGAGACCCAGATTTCTAAGTCTCATGTCTCCACATTAAATCAAGAGTATCATCACTGGCTGTTTTCAGTAAGTTCTGTTTCTTTCTCTTCATTGCATGAGTTCTAGCAACACGGAATTGGAGGTCTTTTGAGGCAGATAACTGAGGGAAGGGGAGTTTAGCTCCACCATCTTTATAGCATTAGATGTTGTATTGATTTCTTAGAATAATGTAGGTATATAGAATAGATAAGTAACATAAATGCGTGCTTTTTTAAATTTGGAAGGAGAATTCAACAAAGGAAAATGTGATATAAATAGGAATTGGAGTGCTCTGTTCTGTATACGTGTACACAAAATCACAAGATCCAATGCTGGAGGGTTGTGTTCAGAACAGTCCAGCCTGCTCTGGCATATACATACATATGGACACTTGCTTCTAAATATCAGCAGATTTTTTCTTATTGGACTTCTGTATGCTTGCATGTGTTCTAATTTTCAAGCACCTTTTGCAGTTAAAGCACAAAAAACATATCAGAGGTTCTTTATACAGTATACTATATACTATATAGTTACTATATAGTTACTATATAGTTACTATATAGTTAC